>JASAOA010001357.1:0-14949 GCA_030849815.1 Vickermania spadyakhi | reverse complement strand
ATGTTTTTGAGGCTGTGGGATTGTGGTTGTTTTTTTCAGGTTTAGTTCGCTAGTTGGTTGCTTGTGGTTTGGAATACTTTCTACTAGTAGGATTAAGGTTCTTATAATTTTAACCTTGCTGCAGATTCCTGGGGGAATGTTGTTTGTGTATTTGCGCGTGTAGTGAGTTGGTTTTGTTTTAGATTTGTGGTGTATGGGTTACACGTTACGGTTTTGGTTTGCGGTGTACAAGTTAATTTTAAGTTTAATATTGACTGGGCAATTAATAATTTGTGCATGTTTGCTTTAAGTTCGTTTAAGACTATTTGGTTATGTATTTGTATTTTAAACGTTAGGTAATTATAGTTATACAGTGTAAAACAGCCTTTATTTGTGATTTACAAGTTGTAACTTGGTTTTGCGAATTTGTTTGGTTAGCATCCTAGTAATTACATTTTAATTTGGTGTACTACTTGCTGTGTGGCATGTTGCGGTTGTCAAATTTACCTTTATGCTAGTTGTTACTTTTGGGTTGCTTTAGGTTGTACTTATGGGTTTGGTTGCCGTGTTAGGCTTTCGACGCCGCTTGCAGGTTGCAGTCTGCTACTGTTTTACGTTAGTGAATTAGGATTCTAGTTGTGTTTAGAATTGTTATTTATGCATAGATTTTGTTTTGTTTTGATTAGGTTTGTAGGTTTTAGATTGCTTTTTGGTTTACTGATTTTGTTTTCCTTCGTTGCACGGGTTTTTGGATTTGGGTGATTGTAGTGCTTATATTTTATGTGTGGTTTGCAATTTCGTTTGAATGTTTAGTTGTGCGTTAAGTTTTGTGTTGTTTACTTTGATTTTGGGTTGTTTAAACGTTAGTTGGATTGCGTACATGCAAAGGTGTTTTGATTTTGGTTTTAAGTGATTTATTATGTACGAGAGTACTTCCGTAATAGTGTGTTTGTTTTGTCTTCGTTTTTAGGATTTTGTTGTTATTTATGTATATGTTGTGAGTTTGTGAATTTCGTGTTGATTATATTTTGCTTTATTTCTGGTTACGGATTTTGGTTTTACGATGTGTGCTTGCGTGTTTTTGTTGGGCATAGTTATGGGTTTGTTGGGAATGGGCTTTACATTGCGTATATGTTGTAGCTGTTAGAGTGTTGGCATGTTGCCAGCTACGCGTTGCATTGCGTATGGGATTTGCATTTTGTAGTTTTGTTTGCTTGTATTTATGGTGGTGTTTGTAGCTTGTTAGGGTTTATATTGTTAGACTTGCTATTTGTGTTTTGTGCTTGTTATAGTTTACTTGGGTATATATACTTGTTGTTTCCGATTGTTTTTAATGCTTCTTTTAGTTTTGCTTTACGCTATTTTGCATTGATACATATATAGGTGTTGTAATAGTTCTTGCATACATATTTGCCCGTGGTATTACTTGCTTGTGTGATTGTTTAGTATAAATTGTTTGTGTACTAGGGTTTAACTTACTGGTTAGTGTGTGGTTGTTTGGGTTTGTGTTGTTAGTTGGTTTTAGGTGTATTTGTTGGTTTTGGGTTTATAGCTATTTACTGTTGAAGTGTAGCCATTACGGATACGTTTTGGGTTGGTGTAATCTCATTTGATAGCATGGTATTTTGGGATTTGTGTGTGTGGATCTTGTTGTTTCTGGCGTGAGTGCATGGGTAGTTGACACTTGTAGCTGTTATACTTGAGTATGATTATATGGCTGCTTGGTAACGATGTTAGGGTTACGTTACTCGAGCAGATTTGCTGCAGAGTTTGGTAGATTGTTGGGTGTTTTTATGTGCCTGTGTATGCATGTTGGGTTTGGGCTTTATTTGTGTTGTTGCATTTGTTGCTTCGTTTATACTTTGAGGTAAAGCGATTATTTGTGACCAGTTTTGTTTTGGTGTTTACGTTACGGGAACGGTTTTGTTCCAGATTGTGGTAAATTTTCAGGGGTTTTCATGTAATTGCGCATGATGTTGGATTTAGGTTTATTAGATGCTGTATTTGTTGATTCACTTATGCTTTGGGGTAAAGCGCTTATTTGTTGTCAGTTTGTTTTGGTAGTTACGTTTGTTACGGTTGGAATATATATATTTGGTGTGGTTGCTATGGCTTTGCAGTCGGAGGTGCTTGTATTTAGTTTGTGTATCTTTTATGTAGTTGTATAAGGTGGTGGTGGTTTACACGATGCTTAAGCTTTTGATATGCTGTTGTAGGTCTTTATACTTATGCTTGGTTTAGATTTGTAAGTTTTGTGTTTCAGTTGGTTTTGCTGTAGTTTTGTTGTTGTGGTAATTTTGCTGGTTGTGGGATGTTTGTTTGGTTCCAATTTGTAGGTTTCCTGTCTATGGGTTTGTTTACACTTCCCGAGATCATGAACTTTGAGATTTGATTTTGTGCAATTTAGATATTTATATTGTTTAAAGTTATAGGTGTGGGAGTTTGCTTGTCGCATTGTCTTCCGTTAAACTTTAGGTTGGGGGATATTTGCTTGTTTGGGCGTGTTTTCGTTTTGGGGGTAGTTTGCTTGTTTTAGGAGTTTCTTTACTTGGGTGTAGCAGGGTAAACTACGTGTTTCCGGTCCTATGGAGGGTTGATATAATATAGGTTTCTACTTAATATGTGTGATACTGGGATTTACCCGCTGTAGGGTTTAAAGTTTCCCTTTGCCACCTGTAATATATACTTTTTGGTGTAAATTTGTATATGGACAGGTTTTTTGGGTTTTTGGTTTTGGTAATTTAGGTATTTGTCAGGTGCTTGTTGGTTGGCGTTTAGTTTGTAGAGGTTTAGGATAGGATTAGTGGGTTTTGGGTGTGGGTTTCGGACAGTTAACTAGTTTGTGAGAATATTATGTATTGCGTCTGCGGGAGTAGACTTGTCAGGTTGTTGTTGTTTTAAGGTGTTTGTGTTGCTAGGGTTTACTAGTAGGTTTATGACTCTGTTTTGCAGGTTGCATGATTGGATACCGCTGGAAGATGGGTTTGAATGTTTAGTTAGTTTTTGTTTTGATTTGTTGTTGTATTGTATGTAGAGATTTTGTAGGTTGCTTGCTGGATTCTAGTTTAACTGGTGTTTTATGGATTTGTGTAGCTTTAGGTTGTTATTTTGGCTTGGTGGGATTCTTGTTTGAAGGTGATCCTATTTTGGTGTTATTTATGTTTGGTATTGATTTTGGCGTTTTTATTGTGGCGTTATTTGTGTCGTATGATGTGGCTATTAGGGTTGTTTATGTTTTGTATGTGTATGCTTTCGGGAGCAGGTTTGATTTTCTTGTTTTACAAGTTATATGGGTCTATTTTGTCCATGGTTGTTTGTTTGTGGGTTGCGCGAGCTTTGTTTAATAGTATTATGTGACTTGCATTCTAGATTGGTTTAACGTGGGGGTTTCTGTGGTTTTATGTAGATGTTGCGGGTTTTGTTTTGGGGTGTGCATATTTATAAATTTGTTTTAGATGTTGTTTATATTCCTGTACGGGTATGTTGTTTGTATTAAGTTGGTATTCTCAGCTTTAGGTTTGTTTAGGCACATGTAAGTTAGGTTTGATTTAATTTAGCTAGGTTATTAGTTTTGCGCGGAGCCGTTAACTTGTTTACTTGGTTGTGTAAGGATGTTGTAATGTTAGGAGTTTGCTATGCGGATTTTAGATTTACTGTCATACTTGGTACTGTGGTTTGTTGTGGAGTTGTGTTGTTCATTTTGCTAACTTGTCACTAGTGGAGGTTACACTTTCTAGGTTTGTTTGTGCTCTTAGTATATTAAGGTTGTCTTTGTTGCTTGGGCGCGTAGTGTATGGCTTATGAACGGTTGATAGTTGGCTACCTTTTGTTGGTGTTTATTTATAGATTTAAAGTTTTATAGTGTTCAACTTGTAGCGGTCATATGTGTTTTTATATTTAATATTTGTATGTGCCCCGGGTTTAGAATTGATCTTTGTGTTTTGATTTGTGATGTTGTGTGTTATTTTGTGTAAGCTTGGGGTGTTTGTGTTTTAGAGGATTCATGTTGTGTTAGTTATGTTTGATGATTTAATTAGTATGTCCAAGTTTTATGATATGGTCTTAGTTTGCGTATAGACCTGGGTTAGGGTTGTTATTTTCGAGGGGTTTACTTGTAGGTTTGTGTTTTGTTGAGTTTTAGAATCTAATGTTTATGCTGCAATTTTGTGATTGGTGGATTTGTGGTGTATTTTTATAGTGGTTGCTTTGCTTAAATTGTAGTGTCGTTACTTTAATGTTGTATGAACCGTAGATTGGACTGGTTGCTGGTTGGATTTGTAGGTTTACGTGATATTTATGTAGTGTAATATTTTGGGTTATGTATTAGCCCGTTCATTATTACTTGTAGTTGGTATTTTGCGATATAGTTTAGAGTTACGGTTTATGAGATGATGGTTGTAGTTTAAGTATTTGCGAATTTTGCTAGATTCAGAGTTGAGTTACTGGTTTTGTGGTTTTAGATTGGATAGATTGTGTTTTTAGATTAACGTTTGCCGGTGGAGTGGTTTTAATGTATGTATCTACTCGAGGAAGTTGCTTAGGTTTTGATTTTGTTTTACTTACTGGCTGAGTTTGTATGTAATATGTAGGATTCTGTTAACTTGTGTGGGATATGTTTATAACTGTTGTATTTTGTGTTAGGTTATTTAGTTTGTAGATCTTTAGTTTTCGTTTGGAAGTTATGCTTATACAGTTACTTGATTTTTTAGTTTGCATGCTAGGGTTGGTTTATATTGCGCTTTTTTGAGTAGGTTTGTTTATGCTACATGGTTTATATAATTGTAATAATGCTTTTTACATATTTTGTTGTTAGAATATTACTTTGTGTATGGTTTATAAGTTTAATATATGTGTGTGAGTTTTGCTTTTTATTTGTTGCTTTATGGTGATTGTAGTTTGTTAGGTTTTAGATCTGTTGATTTGTTATAGTAAGGGTGTTAAGTTTGGGTGTATATTTACGTTTGTGTACTTCGGATAACTGTTGAGTATCTTGGTTATAATATGATTTTGTAATTAGTTGTTGGAATGTGTATTCGTAATTTTGGGGTGTTCCTTGTATGTAGGTGTCGTGTGTTCTATTATTTTGTTTTGTTTTTGGGTTTTGCTTTTTTAGGGTCTTATTTATTGGTAGTTTGATATCTTAAATTGCATTTTGTTGCTTTACATAGGTTTATGTTTGAATGGGTTTGTGTATATGGTTTGTTTGTGTTGGTGGGTGTTGGTGGGGTGGTTGGATACCGGGTACGCGGCAATGATTTTGTTTGTTTTGTTATTTACTTTGGGTTTACCGTATATAGTTATTGAGTTGGTTGGTTTGGGGTGATTGTGGTACTTTGCCTACTTGTTGTCTTGTATGTGATTTTGTTGTTAACGTGCAACTTTAATGCCATATTTGTTTGTTTTACTTGGAGTAGGTGTGCTACCGTCTAATTGTACTTTATTTGTTTCTTGATTAATGTGCATACACAAAGGTTCGTGGGATTTATGGTTGTGGGTTGGGTGTGTTAGTAAATCTGTTTGGTTCTTGCTTAAGACCGATTGGAAGTTTGGGGTTTTGTGTTCAGTACGAGTGTGATGTTGGTTAGTGGTTACGGTTGGTTTAGTTTTATTCCTTAGTGGTTTGGCTTTACAATTGTTTAATTTAGATACTTATTTTGGTATATATTTGTAGAGTTGTTACTTTGTTTATTGGTAGATTTGGGATGTTTGTTGGTTGCTTTTAAGACGTTATGGTTGTCGTGCAAGTTGTTCATCTAGGAGACCCTTTGTGCTTGCGCTTGATGTTTTGTGGATCCTTTGTATTGTTCTTAGTTTCGTGTGGATTTATTTATTTTAATAGTCTGTTTTTTCGGTTTTGGGTTATTACTTTTTACTCGTATAGGATGGTTGGTTTTGCGTGTTCTTTGGATATTATTAGTTTGCATTATGAATTTGGGTTTGCGAGGTTTACTTCGTATGTGAGGGGAGTTTATTGTTTGTATTTACTTTGTAGCAATTGTCTTGGTTTTTGCGTTGCTATTTACGGTATTTCGCATAGATCTTAGGTTTCTTTTGATATCGGTTTTCCGAGATTTGGTTGTGTGCTTTATTTTTACATGGTATGTGTACGTTAACTCAATTACGTTACCTTTTGTTGTGGTTGGTTAATGGTACATAATTGTTGTTTAATTTAGAGGTGTGTTAGGGCTTGTTGTTCGCTTCCTTATATTGTGGTTTTAGAGGTGTTTAGTTTGGTATTCCTGAGCACCTGCAGGATTTCGTTGTGGTAGAGGGTTGATATAATATAAGGTTTTACGAGGTGGGTACAATTGGTGTGGTTTTGGCCAAATTTGACTGTTTTTGTGATACTGCGTATTTTGCCTGTAAATTTACAAGGAAATTGGCTGTTTTAGCAGTTCTGTGGGCTTTCCGGGATAGAGGAGGTGTTTGTGGATGCATTGTGAGTTACTAGTTTTCTGTAGGTAGTTCTGGTAGTTGCTTAAGGGCGTAGTTTTAAGTGTATCAATTTAGTTTTACAGTTATTTTGGGCGTTTCCTGTATATGAGGTTTTGGAGGGTTGTGTTAATGGTGTGGGTTGTGTATGTTGGAGTTGTTTCTTTAGGATGCTGATGGGTATGTTTGTAGTGTGTATATTGTACCATTTATGTTAGCTTGCTAAGTATCACTGTTAGAGGTGTTGATTTGGATAGTCCAGGGAGTTGTAGGTACCAATATTTTAATTGGATAGTGAGGCTTTGTGGTTTGCTGGTTTAGGTTCGCATATTTGGCGACTTGCAAGGTTTTGGACTTCAGCTTATAGCAAGTATGTTACCATAGGTTTGTATACTTTGGGTTGTTTGTTGGTTTGTTGACTTCGTTGAATAGGTTAGGTGGGTTGTTTATAATTTAGGTTAAGGAGTTAAGCTTTCTTTTATAGTATATTTAGTAATTTTAGAGGTGTACTTGCTTGAGGTGTGAAGTTTTGTGTTGAGGTTTTGAGTATGTTGTCATAGTTATTGGTTGCCTTAGATGGTTGGTTGCAGTTGGTTTTGCATTTAGAAGTTAGTTATTTGTTTTGTTGCTACAAGGATTTGTTGTTTGGCGTAGTGATTTTGTTGTTACAGTTGATTTATTTTAAAGGTTTGCATGTTTAGGATTGGTGTTTGCTAGACTTGGGAGTTTTTCGTTTGTTGAGGTGTTTTAGATACAGGTTTAGATGTATGTGAAGGTTTTAAAGTTTTTGTAGTTTGTGTGTAGTTTATGTGTTATTGTTTGCTTTAGTTTTACAGCTTCATATACTTTGGGATTGAGAGGTGTAGTTCGTTCGTGGAGGAGTATGTTTATGGCTTAGTTTAGTCACTGCAGAATACTTTGTAGGTTAGTTAGCTTGCTAAGTTACTATACTTTGCAGTAGGTTTTGTATTTTTGCTGGACATTGGTATGATAGCTTGTTTCCTGTGTTTGTGCTTTGGGTTTGGGGTTTGAGATGCGGGTAGTTTGTGGAACTTTTACGTGATTATGTATGTTGCGGAGACTTTGATTTTGTGGTTGTTTTGGTAATGCTATTTACGGACTTGTTTGGGTTTTGTGGTGGAAGTGTTTGGGTGCGCAACTTGTGTTACGATTTATAGGTTGTGTAGTTTGAGTTGGTTTTAGTAGGACATGATATTGTTTTGCTTTAGGATTGTTCCTTTTTGTTAGGTTTGGGTGTTAATTAGCATCTTCGGTTGTATGCTTTGCTTTGTAGGTTTTAGTTGTGTTTATTTGCTGTTTTGGATCCTGCAGTTTGATTGTTTGTTGTAGGTGGATTTACTGTATGCAGGTTTTCAAGAAGTTCCTTTTTGAATGTTGTTTTAGTAATACAAATTTGCTGCGTGTGATACTCTTTGTTGTTTTGGTTTTGAAAGTTTGTATATTTCTTAGGTTTCTGTAAGATTGTTACTGGAGAATTCTGATTAATGCTTGTATAGGTATTTGTAGTTACAATGTGACATTTGTATTTTATGGGTAGTTATCTATTTTATATTAAGGGTAGTTTGCAACTATAGTTTGGATGTCTTAAGGTTGTGATTTATTGAGGCTATATATTTTGTGATTGTAATAGTTTACTTTTGATGTTGTGGTTTGAATTATTACTTTAAGTTAGTGCATGGTGTGTTAGTTTGATAGTTGGAGTTGCATAGTTTTCTTTATGTTAGGGTTTTAGTGTAATATACTGTAAGATGGGGCTGTTGGACTTAAGAGTTGCTTCGTGATGGTTTATTTATTTATGGGTTTTGGATAGGCGGTTGACTTGGTGTTGTTTGATGGTTATTGTAGAGGTTGGATTTCCTGTGGGTGGGCTCTATTATGTTTTTACGTGTATAATTCATTGTAATAGTGTATCTTTATTCTCTTTTTGATTTTATTTTATTACTTGCATGTGATGATGTGTCGTTTTGTATCGAGATCTGGTGGACTTGGTATGTTTATAATGGTTGTGGATACGAGAGTTTTTACCATAGGTTTATTAGTGTTTACATGTTGTTTATGGTTAATTTTACTATCGTTAAGTGGTGTTTTTAGTTTCGTTAGAATTGTTATAAGTTATATATATTTGTAGGTGTCTGTATTTGTCTGGTTTGCTTTTGTTTAGGGGTTATTGGAGGTTTGTTTCTGCCGCTTGTTTTACGCTTTTGTATATAGTTTTGATTTTGATGTAGGTTCTCACTTACTTTGCTTTTGGAATTTGGATTAGTTACTTTATATAGACGTGGATCGTTTTGGGTTACGTGTAGTAGGCGATAGACTTGCTATTTTATGTGTAGATAATTGTTTGTGTTGCTTAGGGTTTGGTATTAATATATAGATTTGGGTATTGTGTGCGGGATAGGTAGGTTTTGACCTGTAAGGTTTGCTTGGTATTTAGTATTATAGCATTGTGTTTTATAGGCCACAATTTATCTATTTGTAATAATTCGACTTGCTATTTACGTCGAGTTTGGTAGGGGTTTGTTATTACAATTGTAATAGTGCATTTTAGGCGTTATAATTTGGTTCGATAATGCTTACATGGGAGTGGTTTGTGTAGAGTTTTGAGAGTTGTTGTAAACACGCTAATTTTTGCTTATGTAATTTGGGTTTATATGTTTTCGATTTTAGTGAAGTACTTTTGCTTCTAGTTCGGATAGGTTTGTTATGCTACTAGGCTTGTGGTTGTGTTTAGTTTTTATATAGGTTTACTTGGTTAGACTTTGTTTTGAGGATTTGCTAATTGTAGTTTTGAGTTGTTGGTTTAGGATTTGTGTTTGTGTTGTATGGGTATACTTTTACGTTTGGGTTTACGACTTGGTTTTCTGTGGTTGCTTGGCTAGTTGGATTTCAATGAGCCGTGGTATGGTGTTTACCTTGTTGCGCTAATATGTTGCATTCCTTTATTAGCATTCGGGTTGTTTGGTTTAGGGTTTTACTGTTAAGGGCTTAGAGTTTTGGATTTGGTATTGCATTTTACAGTTATTTGGGGTTGGAGTTTACGGTTATGTTTTTGTGTGTATGTGATTGTTACAGTTGTGTGTTAAGGGTTGTGAAGTTTTCAAATTGGGTGTTAAACTTTGTTGTTATACTGATTACTGCAGATACTTAGTTCTCCAGGGATGAATTGGATTTGGAGTGCGTGTGTGTGGTTTGGGTTAACATGTTTATGTTGCATAGGGAGTGCTTGGTTTTAATGTTTGGAGTGTTTATTAGTGTTGAGGTTTGTATCACTGTGTTGTTTTTGAATGGTTAGGGTTTTACGCATAATTTTCGGGAGTTTTGTACTTGTTTTTAATTGCGATAATCGCTATAGGTTTGCCTGTTTGGTTGGGTTTCTGAGGGTTTTGGATTACGGGTTTACGTGGAGCCTTCCTGGGTTGCTTTTAGACTGTTCTAGAGGTGATTGTGTGTTTTATGTTGCACACCGTGTAGGTGTTGTATTGTATTGCTAGGATTCAGGAGTTTGCTTGAACTGCGGGAAATATGTTTGGTGGAGGGTTGATATAATATACGTGGATGTTATTTAGGGCTTTAAGAAGGCCTGCCGTGTGCGGGGTACTTCGGATGCTGTACTTTGCAAGGTGTACTTTCTACATTTGTGATTTTATGGTGTTTTAGGGGAGTTTGCTACTTGCAGGGGATTTAGAGATACATAGGGTGGAATATCGCGCACAGGGATTTGTGGATGGGCGGTGATGGGAGGGTATACGTAAGTCTCGGAAGTTCTGTTTTACAGTCCTACGAAAGGGGAGCTTTGCGGGTAGGCTTGTGTTGGCTGCTTGCTAGTTTAGGTTGCTTATGTTTTGTGTAGGCATATGCAATGTAGATAGTATTTTTGTTTCTTATTGTTTACCTGAATATAGGGGTTTATAGGTTTTGTGCTTTGTGGAGTTTGGGTTTCTGTTGGCTACTTGAAAATTTGTTGGGTTTACTTTGTGGAATTTTATAGATTATGTTATTCCGGGAGTTGTGGGTATTTTAAACGTTGTTAGGGTATAGTATGTTCTTGTTTATTATGTTTAAAGTTGTATGGTAGCTTTCGTTTCTTAGTTGGGATTGCGCAAGTTTGGTTTGCTGAAAGATGCTTGGGTGGGTTTATAGACACAGGTTATGGTTGTATTTCCGAGAGGGGTTGTTTGCAAGCGTTGTTTTAGAAGATAGTTTATTTGTTAACTTTGGGTTTGCTTGGCAATTGTGGTGCAGGTTCTTTTGGAGTAGGTTTTACTTCGTTTTGGACGTTGGTATAGCTGTTACATGGAGTTTTAACTTTGATGGATGGAATCATGTTGTATTTTATATTGGAGAATTCATAAATATGCCTGTGCAAGATAGTATTTTCTTGGGTTAACTACTATGCTGGTTTATGGTGGTTACGCAATGATTCCTGGAGTGTGTGGCATTTACTTCAAGGTTGGGTGTTTATTGTCTTCTGTATTTGAGTGTTACATAAACGTTAATGTGTACTGGCTAGTTGCTTTGCGGGATTTCGTTAGACATGATCCTATATTTTGAATTTAGATTTTGTTGTTTGTAGGTTTTGGGTACAAGATCTTCAGGATATAGATTGGATTAAGAAGATTATTATATTATGTGTATTTGTTTTAGGCTTTACGTGTAGGTGGATTTTAGAGCTTCGGGTTTGTTGGTCATGGATTTGTAATGCAGGCAGCATGTTTATTTATTTTGATTGTGGTTTTAATAGTATTGTATTGGTGTGTTTGAGGTGTTTATTTTAGGGGTGTTTAATGCGATAAATTTGACGGGTGTGAAGTTTGTTTCTTATTAATTAGAAGGTATTTGCGTTTTCCTAGAATTTGTATGATTGATAGTGTATTTATGTGTTTGTACTTGCAGTTTTAGATTTGTTTCCGATTGTATTATGTTAATTATATGTTTTAAGTTGGGTTGGTGTGGGTTAAATCTTGAGTTTGCGTGAGTTGTTATTTATTTAGATATGTTTTGGGTTTACGGATGCAATTCCAGGTGTATGTGCTTTTAGTTTTAGTTAGGTTTGCTTTGTTTTCGAGTACTAGTATTGTTTTAATGTAGTTAGTATTGCGAATGGTGATTGTTTCTGATTTGGTAGTTAGGGGGTTGGGTGGCTTGTTTTTAATTGTTTAAGGTGTAATATTGCTGTATATGGTTTGTTTGCTATTTTGGTTGTTTATACTTTATAGTTTATGGATTTACATAATTTTCTTTTGCTGTTGGCAGTTGTGAGGCTTTATACTTCTGGGTTGGAGTTACAGGTTTGCTACATGCGGGTTTATATAATTGACTGGATTACCGATTGTGTTGTGAGGTTGGAGGGGTCTGTAAATAGCGCTATTTTTGATAACTTGTGTTCCTGGATTTTGATGTGTAGATGGTTTTACGTTTAGGATACTGTATTTTACTTTGCTTTAACTCAGGTTTTTAAGTTGTTTACTTTGTGACTTAAATTACATAGGTTGTAGTTTGAGTTTGTTTTGGGTGTGTTTTCAGTTACTACTTTCTGACGGGGTACCAGTTATGCTTATGGCGCGTTGATTACGTTACAACACTTAGTTAACTTGCAGTTTGTAGTTTGTGTACTTGCATTTTAGGCTTCCGGTAATTAAATGCTGATACATTTGTTTATTAAGGGTCATATTGATTGTGCAGGTACTTTGTGTGTGAGTTAGTTTGCTCCTTACTATGTATTTACTAATGTCGTTTGTGTTTGCGTTGATGTGGGGTTGCGAGTTTTGTTTTTTATTTTGATAGTATTGTTAGTTCGCTTTTTATTTTGTGAGTTGTTAGTTACCTTTTAGGACTAGTTTTGTGGGTTTTATTGGTGTTGGTTTAATGTGTTTTGCCTGGACCAGCGCGGGATTTTACTTCCAGAGTGTCTGTATTGGGTGTTTTGAACCTGTACATAATTTAAGCTTGTTTAGGGTTTAGTTTGGGCTTTTGCAATTAACGTTTGTAATTTTTATTGTGTGCAGGTTTGGGTTGGGTTTAATAGTTATATTTTGGATTAGGATGTTGTGTTTTCGTTGGTTTTTATAGTAAACATGTACATGCATAGGGCTTTCAGATTTTGGATTTGCTTGTTTTGTTATAGCTGTCGGCAGATTGTTGCATTTGCTTATGGTTTAATTTGTGTAGTATGCTGTAATGTAGGTTTATGCTTAGATGCAATGTTGTATATGATTATGTTTTATTGTTTTGCGGTAGTTTTATTTTGATTTTGAGGTTGATTGTGTTAAGGGTGTTTATTATATGGTTACTTTATATCATGTAATATTTGCAATTAGATGTTTGTTTGCGTGTTATTACTTGTAGTTTATTATGCGTATGTTGGCAGTTTAATGTGTAGCGGATGTTAGTTTCTTGCTTGAGTGTTGTAGTTGGAGTTGTGTAGTTTATGTTGTTTGTATATGATCGTTATTTTGAAATGATGGGTTGGGTGTTTGTATTTGATGTGAGGATTGCTTTTAAATTTGTTTAGTGTTTGTTGTCTGACGGAGTATTCGCTGTAAGGTTTTCGTGATGTTTGTATTTTAATTTAATTTACCTTGTAGTTTGTAATAGTTTTATAGCATTGGATATTCGTAGTGGTATTACTTATATTAGATTTTATTGGTCTTCTTGATATTGCTTGTTTTGTTATTCTTTTACTTGTTGTTGCGGGTTTAGTTACATGTAATAGCGTGTGTATTGGTTTTAGGTTGGTATGCTGTTAGGTATGTTAGAGTGGATATTGATCACAGGTATTCATCCGTAACCTTGGTTTCGTGTGTGTATATTGCCTTTTCTCTGTGTTTTTACGTTTTTGATTTGATTGGAACAGGCTCGGAGTACTGACTTTGTGTGGTTACGCGGGTTACTTTTATTTTGAGTTTGTTGTAGTTTTGGTATTTTTGTTATTGTTGTTTGGGGGTTTTGGCAGTTTACTTTTCGTTTGTTTTGGATTTATGTGACAGGTTGATGTACTTGTAGATGTTTATTTGGCTGTTTTAATTTCCTGAATTATGGTAATTGTGTTGGTATTGCTCGCGGGTTTTGGTGGATTTGGTGTTTCCTTGGTTTTTGTATGTCGCTTTGATTTCTTAGATTTTCTTGGGTTTCGGGTTGGTTTTGTTTATTGTATTTTGGTTTGCCTACTGGTTTTTGGGTATGCTTATTTAGGGTGTTTTGGTAGGCTGCGGATTTGCAGTTTAGGGCTTCATTTATTGTGTTTTACGATGCTCATAGCTTTAATTTCTGGTATATATGGGCAAACTGCGAGTTTCTTGTGGTGTTAAGGGTTGATATAATATAGTAGGAGTTTGAGATATGGGTTGTTACGGGGTTTGTGTAGAGTGCGTATTTTGGGCATTTGGGTGTGGTAAAAGGCTTTTACTTTGATTTTGGGTATGCAGGGGGTACCCACGTTGAGGGTTAGGGTAGACTGGGCATTGTTAGTTTTAGGATTTTGTTTTACGTAGAGGGTATGTTTGGAGATACAGTTGTGGATGTTTTCGTGCTGGGAATGTGATTTTAATATTTTAGGTAGGGGTGTGTATAGTTTAGCGTTGTATTTTCCAGGGGGTGTTTTGCAACTGGTATGTTGGTGGGCAGGTAGTTAGTTTCCTTAAGTTCTATGTTTTGGGATTTAGAGGTTTCCTCAATATTTGGATTTTGTTATACTTGTGGTTAAAGGTATATACGGATAGAGGGTGTGCAGGCTATGGTTGGCATGGGAGTTTTGTTTACCTCTTTTGGTTTAAGTCGTTGGACATGTTACTTTCGTTGTGCGATTGTGCTTGTGTAACATTAGTGATTGTGGTTTTCTTGTACATTTACACTTAGGGTGCTGATTGTAAGTGCGTTTGCAGGTAAACTTATGGTTTATTTTGTTGCTTGTATACATTTACTGGTATTTAGTGTTCGGTTTTGTTATAGGTGATTGTTGGTGGAGGAGTTACGCGCATAGGTTTTGGTTGGTAATTAAATGCACTGAAGTTTTCGTTGGATTATGTATTGCGCAGATGTTTACTTTGGGGTTTACAGTAGAGGTGTTATTCCGTAAAGTACTTTAGTAGATATTTGTGCTTAACATGTAGGGTTTGTGAGTTTGCGCTTCTGGTTATGTAATGTGGGCTTTGTTTCGTTGCAGGTTTAATGAATGTGGGTTGTTTGGTAGTTATGTTAACTTGGAAGTTGTTTTCGGTTTGTTGTACGATAGGATTCGTTCCGGAAGTTTGGTTGCTGCGTTCTTTGCCGAGGGTTTTGTTTGTGCTTTGTTTACTCTATATTGCTGTGTTAGTTCTTGTTAGTGCTTTGCTTGTTATTAGGTATGCTTCAGTTTTTAAGTTGTAAGCTTGTGGTTTTGTTTGTATTACCATTGGGTGTATTTAGTATTTGTGTTTGTATTTAGGTATGTTGTTATATGTTTTCATTTTATTCTGTTTTTGGGTGTTTACTTGAATTGGTGGCTTGCAATTTATGTTTTTGAGGCTGTGGGATTGTGGT
>JASAOA010001356.1:0-14946 GCA_030849815.1 Vickermania spadyakhi | reverse complement strand
ATGGGTTTTACTGAGGTGTTTTGCTTTTGGAAATGATTTTTTGTTTTTTTGTACGGCGTATTACATATAGTTGAAGTTGTTGGTGATAGAGACTTGTTACGCTCGTATTAGTGCATTTTAGTGTTTTGGTTCTGTTTATTGGATTAAATGTTTTGTGGTGGGTTGTTAGGTTTGATATCATTGTATTGCAGGGGTTGTTTACTGCTTTGTTTTGGGTTGGCACATGGGTTTCTTAGCACTTGTTTAGTAGTTACCACGTTGGCATCTTGTGAGGGTTGCATTTGCACGGGTTGTTTGTGTTGTTTTATGCGTGTTTTATTTCATTTGCTTTAAGAGTTTGTAGGTTTGGTTTGACTATGGTATTTTCTGTTTTGATTTTGTTCTCTGTGAGTGTTGGTTTTATGCAGGTTTTCCACAGGTATACTTCTATTAATGCTTTTAGTTTGATTTAAGTTAATAGTTAATTTGTGATTACGTTTTGGTTTTGTTTCTAAACTATAGGTAGTTATCTTAGTTAGGGTAGGGTTGTATTTAGATTGCTAGCCATGTATTGCTTGCAATTTGTTGTGGGTTTGTTAAGTGCGTTGTTACTTTAAGATTCCTACATTTTTGATTTGGGTTTGTGTGTAGTCTTTATTGTGAGGCCTACATTTACGGGATACTTTGTTTTCTGGATTCGGTTGCATACATAGGTACTGTTATTTGTGTTTTGTATAGCGTGCTTATTGTTTACCCTTGGATGTGCTTGTAATATTAATTGTATACATCGTGATTTTTGTATGCATTATTACTTTCTAGGTTATGGTAATTGGTATGGTATTTATTTTGTACAGGTAGATTCTGAGTGGTTATGCAATTTGGGAACTTGATAGTCGCTGTGGGTGTAATGTATTTTTGTGGGTTTGCCTTTGTGGGTGTATTTAAATTAGAGTTTGTTTTCTTGTGATGTTTTGCTTTCGAATATGTGCTTTGATGTGGTGTACAGCTTGTTTTAAGTATACTATATTTAATTTTTTAATTTGTTGCCTCGCTGGTTCTTTGTTTCTCTTGATGTTGGTTATTTGCTTGCGTTGTTAGTGGTATTGTTTGTAGAGTTCTTTGGGGTTTACTTTACATTTCTTTACACTGTATTCATAAATTTGTGATACCATACACCTCTATTGTTTGTTAGTTATTACGTTGTTTCATGTTGTGTGGTAGTTATGGATTTGCAAGGGTATCTTTGTGTTAAACAGGGGTTTTCGTTGGACTTTTGGGTAGCTGTGGGTTATGTTTATAGTTGACTGATGTTGTTCCTTGAGTTTGTGTATTGTGTAGGGTTTACTTCGCGGTTAACAGTTTTCCAGAGTTTTTAGATGGGTTTTCGTAATGTTAAGGTTCGTGCTTGAATACGGGTTTTGCGGGTTTTATGTGCGTTGGGGGTTGCCTTTTCGGTGCCGTAGTTTGTTATACGTATTGTGTGTATTGTAGGATTGTTTAGGTTTTACTGTAGGTTAAGTGTTTTGAGATATGTTGTTTTGGACGTAGTTTGGGTAGGTTGTATAGATTAATTGTTTTGTTTTCATGATTACGATACTTAGGTTTGGGTTTGTAGAGTGTGTTACAGAGTGTTTGAATTTTATACTCGTTTGACTTTGGAGTTAGATGGGTTCTTTGAATTGCGTGTTTAGAGTGTACTTAGTTGGTGTGGAATTCACTTGTACGTGTATAGCAAGATGCATGTGTGTCGTGTGGATTTTTATTGGTTTGATTAATGGCGTTTGTGTAATAGGTTTTTGAGTGAGCTGTGGGTTTGCGTAGAGGTTTTGAGGTGTTGTAATTTGGCTATTGGTATATAGGAGTTTGTTGCTTGTGCAATTTTGCTTTTGTTTTGTTAGTTTGGGTTTTTTATTGCCGTTTGTGGGTTGATTGTTAGAGTTGTTTATGGTTTGAGTGTTTGTAGATTTGTGTGGTTGCTGACGCGTTGCTTTTGGTTTTATGTAACATAATTGTTGGATGATAGGTTTTTGAACCTTCGTTTGACGTGTGTTGTTATTGTATACTTTGGATAAATTGCTGCAATTGGGTTTAGTCTATTTCCTTGGGTTGTAGCAGGCAGGGTAGTTGGAACTACAGGATTGTAGCGCTGAGTAGGGTTGATATAATATAGGCTGTTGGGGTGGGTTTTGGGGTATAAATTGGGGTATTTATTGTAGATTTTGCCTTATTTTTGATATTGTGTAGGTTTGTATTTGGTATTTTGGGGTTTTGGGATTTGCTTACAATTGTAGGTTTTGGTTTTCAGGTAGGCACGTAATTAGGTTTAGGTTGGCACTAGTGTATGGGTTTGCGGCTGCTATATAGGTTGTGGGTGGTGGTTATAGTGTTTCTGGGGTTGCTTTTTCAGGTATTGTGAAATTTTGCATGGTTTGGATACTTTTACATTGGATTCCATTCTAGAGTACTTATATGTTTTCGACGTAGAGAATTTGTATACTTTGAGTTTGGATTGACGCATTCGGGTTTAAGGTTTGTGGGTATGTATTGTTGTTGCAAGATTTTGTTGCGGGTTTTTAAGCTGGTTTTCGATGATTGGTGGATTAAGAGTTTGGTTGGGTGTGGTTTTAGTTTGCTAGGGCAGCTGGTGCGGTGAATAAGTATTTTAACTTGAATTTATTGGTTGATGTGCTTACTTTTCGAGTTACTTGTGGTTTAGAGATTTTGCATAAGTAGTGGTTTTAGAATGTTAGTTTTATAGGGAGGGTTTAAGTTTTATAGTTTCGTTTTTAGAGTTAGCACTTGAGGTGACCGTGTAGTTTCCTACTGGTAGACTCATATGCGGAGTTTTGAGTGTTTCCCAGTGATTGTAGTTGCATTAGTTTTGGTTTCGGTTTGGTGAGATATTGGTACAACGTTGTGTTGTAGTTGGTACTTACATGTTTTAAATTTGAGAACTTTATGTTGGGGTGGTGTCAGGCTAGGTTGCAGCGGCTTTGGTAGTTTGCGGGATTATAGTTGGAATTTAACTTGCTGGCTAGAAAGGGTTTGTTATAGGTGGTAGGGTGTATTGGTGATTTGAACCTAATGTTGTGAGGGTTTTAGTAGTATTACTAGTAGATTAGCTGCTTTTTGGTTAGAGTTACTTGTATAATTATTTGTATTTGGATGAATTGGTACTATTTTATTGGCGTAAATGTTTACGTTTTGCTGTGACTGGCTATGTAGGGTTGTTATGATCAATTTCGAGTTGGGTTTTGTATTGGAGGTTTGTTTTTCGTTGTGGGATGTTTATTCTGACGGTTTATAATTATTTGCATTGGGTTTTGGGGTATTTGTGTACTTGTTGGGTTTGAATTAGTTTACTTGTTAGGATGCAGTGTTTTTGTAGCGATTTTAATGTTTGCTTGTTGCGTTGATAATGTAGTTATACTTGTATATGTAGTTTTATATGCTTGCTGGTTTGTGTAGATTTTATTATAGCTTTCAAATTGTAATACTGAATGTTTACGTGTTATAGTTTATATTATTACTTTAGGGTTATATTGGATTTGTGATAGCTAGGTATTTAAGTTTTAGGGGATATGAGTTGGTTAGGTTTCGTTTGTAAGGGTGTAGCTTTCAGTTTGTGTGGGTTTGAATTGTTAGATTAGGTTTGCAACTGGGTGATATCGTAGGGTGTGATATCTGTGTATGTTGATGTGTGGGTTAAGTATTGTTGAGTTGGGCTTTGATTGAGGTGTGTGGGTTTAACTTTTACAGACACGATGCTCGCATAATGTTTTGTGTTAAGGAGTTTGTTTACTAGTTGCGAGAACTTGGCTGGAGTATTTGTAGATTTAATTATTTTGTTGTGGTTGGATTTTGGAATATCGCTTGGTTACAGTGCGCAATTTATGTAGAGTTGTTAGGTAGTTTTCCTGTTAGATCCACTATATCGTTGGGGTGTTTTGTATTTGTACTTGTAGTTTAGCGTGCTTTATTTTGTGTGTTTGATGTTGTGTGTTTTACTATGTGGGTATAGAACGTAAAGTTTGAATTGGATGCTGCTAGAATGGATTTGTTATAGGTTTTGGCAGGTAGGTTTTCGATTCGTTTATAGAATTGTTAATTATATTTAGCTGTTTACTTTGCTGTATTAAGTATGTTTGAGTGCTTGTGAGGTTTGATTGTGTTTGAATTTGTGGTGTGTACGTGCTGTGATTTTCATGTTTTGGCATGTGTGGGTTTGTTTCGGGATTTTACTGTTATAATTTGTTTTCTTTCTAAGGTGCTTTTATGGATCTTTTGTATGTATTAGGAGATTGATTGTTTTAACTTTTGTTTGTTGTGTATTGGTTGGTTTGACTGTTGATTTATAGGCTTGCATATTGTTTTGCTTACACTTTATTTAGTGTATTGAATAAGATATTGGCATAATTTCAGATTTATTATTTTGAAGTGGAGTTTTGTTATTGATGTTTGCTAGAATTAGTGGTGCTTATAGTATTTTGTAATATTAATTTATATTGTTTGTATTTGGTTATTACTTAGAGGGGTTATAAATTTAGGGTTTCGGATTTTGCTTTGGGTTTTACGGGCTGGAGAGTTTGGATTTGCAGTGATTTTGGGGTTGTTGGTTTTGAACTGGATCACTAAGTTAAGGTGTTTTGCTGATTAAGTTTGTCTGAAATGTCGGTGACTAATGTTGTTTGTGGATTATATATTGGTTTGTTTAGGGTTTGTACTGACCGAGTTTGGGGTTTTGTTTCGGTTATGTTGGTTGAAAGTTTGCTGTGATTAGGATTTGTCTTGCTAGGTTTGACATCGTGGGGGTTATTTAGTGTTGCTTTTGAACTCGTGCGATTTTGTTGTTTTAATTGTTATGTTTTTAGCTTTAAGGTTGACTCAGAATTGTGTAATTTGGTTTGAATGTTGCACTGTTTGCTATTGTTGTTGCTTCTTTCGGAGGTCCTGTTTTAAGAGTACATTGTTAGTCTTTATATTTAGTTATAGTTTGTATGGTTTTGGTGCATAAATGTTAAGTTCAGGGAGTGGTTTATTAGTCGTGTTGGGGTTTGTATACAGCTTGTTAGCGTGGTTGTTTGTTGATGGTTATGTGGCTATTAATGTTTTGTTGCAGACTTTGTGTTTGCGTTGTGTTTTAGTAAGTAGTTGTAGCATTTGTGTACGGGATTCATTTTCGATAATTGGTTGGTTTGTTTTGTGTATTTACAGTGGTTTATGTGTTTTGAGTGGTTGCGTGCTTTGTAGTTTGATGGAGTTTATTGTGTTTTAAGTTTAGTGGTAGGTTTGTGCGCAGGCGGGGGTGGTGGGTTTCCCAATTTACATATGATCCCAAAGGTTAGGGTTGGTTTTTACGCTATAGATTGGTTTGTTGTTTTAGTTGTTTACTATATTGTTAGACGGTTACTTTGGTTACTTGTATAAATTGGTTTTTAAGTTTTGGTATCATGTTCGGAGTCTTTTTAGTTACACTTGGGTTGTTTGGTTTTCTTGCATATATGTGTGGCATGTTTTGTTTTACTTTCCATGGGAGCTGTTTAATAGTTTTGTTGTTCTTATTATAGCTGAATAGAATTGATTACTGGTTACGCTTAGAGTTTTCGATTTGGTTTGGGCTTCCGGTTGTTTTGCGTATGATTGTATACACGTTTTTATTTTTGTTGGTTTGTTTGGGTTTGTGGTAACTTGCTATTTCCGGGTAGTTTACATTTGTGGGTAGGTCTTAGTTTTGGCGATTTTGGGTATTTTCGTGTGGTGCCCAGGATTCCGAAATTTGGCCGCTAACTACAGGTTTTACCGCCTGTGTAGGGTTGATATAATATAAGATATCTGGGTTTTCGGGGGGATTTGCTGTATTTGGAGGATAGTTTAAGCTGCCTGACATTACGGATATGTTCAGGATTTGTGGGATTTGTGGTAGCTCTTGCTATTTAAGGTATTTTACGCTTGTGAGGAGCTTTAGTTTTGGTGGATTTGGGTATTTTACACGTACTGGTGAGTTCCCGGAATTTGGCATTTAGCTGTGGGTTTTAGTGTCTGTGTAGGTTGATATAACATAAGATTTCTGGGTTCTTGTTGTAGGTGTGCTACAATGTATTTGGAGGGCACCTTAAGGTTTCTGCCAGAGTGTGTAGATTTAAGATTTGTGAAGGTTGTGTATTTTCGCTCTGGATATTATAGTGAGAGTTTTGGTCAGGAAAGTGATGCTTCTCGGGAGGGTTCGCGAGGGTTGCGTTTGTTTGTATGATTATTAAGTTATGTACGTTGTAGGAGCCTGCTACTCTTTTGCTGTGATTTGATGTTTTAGTGCACTTTGCATGATTCTTAGGGTTGTACGAGATGCGTTGCCCGAGTATTTTGTTTTGTAGTGGCTGAGCTTGGACATTTTGTTTCGCTTAAGTTTTTGCATGCATCCATTGATTTTGTTTGTGGAATTTGTTTCTTGGTAGGGTGTGAATTGTTTACAGTTTGGGGTACCGAGTTGGACGGGTTTTGTTTTGCAATTGTTTTGCTTCTTGCAGGATTGCGGATCCATTTTTAATTTATGGAGGTTGTTATGCGCAGTTTATTGGTTTGCAGTTGTGTGTATGTGTTGGTTGGGTAGATTAGCTAGATGTGAGGGTTGCTATGGATTGAGATGGGTGTGTAAGTTTAAGTTTTGGGGATTTTGTTGGGTCGCATGGTTAGATTTGTTGTTTGCTTGCTTTATATAGTTATGGATATACTCAGCTTGCTGGTATGAGGGTTTGTTGTGGTACTTGCTTGTTTCGTTTAATTTGTGTAGCGCGAATTTGCAGTTACGATATTATTATGAGAATGATCGTGACGTGTTATGTTGGTATGTTTTTGGGGTTTCATGGTTTGCTATTGTTTACTTATTTGGGGTAGTTGTTTTGCTTTGGGTTTTGCTGTTGTGTGATATTTATATTATAGTTTTGAAGGGTTTGGATGGCTTACGGTTGTTTGGAGTTGTTTCGTTGGCGTAGTGTATGGTGTTGGGATACGTACTTTTTAGGTTTGATATTGGATGTACCAGTTTGTTTGGTAGCTTTACTGTGAGTTGTATTGAAGGTTAGTATTTGATGTTTTATAGAAGTGTGGTTTACTTGCATTAGATTTGAAGTTAATTTTGAGAGCTTTTGTCGGTATGATTTAGTTGGGAGTCGCGGGTCTAGTTGTGCCTTGTACTTTGCGGTGAGTTTGCCTTTATGGAATTGTGTATGTGTTAAGTTTTTATTTGTAGCATGTAGCTTTGGTTTTGGTGCACTGTATTAGTTGGATGTTGTTAAGTTGTTTGATTTGTGTAGTTTAGTGGTTTGTAGTGGTTGCTGTGAGTGTTTCGTTTAAAGTTGAGTTCGTGTGTTTGGTTTTAGATTTGTATAGTACCCTATGTTAGAGCTTATAAATTGATGCTATTTAGCATAGTTTTGATTAACACAGTGGTTTGTTTTGTAGTTGTACGTGAGTGGAGTATAAATTTTCTGTTGGTAGGAGTATAGTGTGTTTATGAAGGTTGTTGGACATGTTGATACTTGTGATTGGGGGTTATTGTGATTTACTTTAGATTTCTCATAGTTATGTAATATTATATACGCCGCTTTTGTGATTGGTGCTATTACTATATAGGATGGTTGGCTAAATGTTTTATGAGTAATGAGTATGTTTTTGGTTTGTTATTTACGTATTAAATTTGCAGCTGTTTGTTTGAGGTTGTAGTCAGGGGAGTGTTTGGTAATTTGTGTACATTATTTGCATATTTCCTATAATTGTAGTTGTAATAATGCATGTGATTATATTTGCCCGTTATTACTTTTAAGTGTTATGGGATATTTGTTATGTAAGTTTTATTGCGAGGGTGGTTTTGGGTTGGGACAGGTTTGTATGATTAGGGATTTCGCTTGCCCTATTTACGTGTAATGTTTACTTGTGGGCTATGGATAGATTTGCTGTTGTATGCGAGTGTGTTTGTAGTGTGTTATATACTTATTTGTAATAGATCTTAAGTTACTGCTTTGTTTTACATTGTTTGTAGGCGTTGGCTTGTGTTTTGAAGGTTTGTGATGCCGGGGATTTTTATTTATGTAATAATGCCCAAGAGTTTGTTATTTGTATGTATTAGTTATGGGTTTGACAAGGTAGAGGTGTGAACTGCATATTTGTTGTTACCTTTATTTGTTTGGGTTTACAATGCATTGGTTTTGCAGATTTAGATTAGTTGCTGTACTTTGTTAGTACTTTGTGGAATTATATTTATTGTGTATTTGGCAATGTGATTGTTGTAAGTTTTTGTTTTTAGGTTATTTGGTTTTCTGTTGAGGGTTTACTGTGTGGGTTGAATACTGCTAGGTTGGATGGTGTGTCGTGTTTGAGAAGTTTTCGAGTACTATGTAAGAATGTGCATATTGTGATTGCGCTATAGTTGTTTAGATTTTGTGCTTAACTTATGTTCGGATAGTGTTGTGTAGTTTGCGTGATTTACTCATATAGATGGTTTGTGCTTGTATGTAGATGTTTATGGTTGTTTAGTTTGGGGTTACTAGTGCTGATTTGTTTCAGCTGCGCATAGGGTTTGGGACATGGATTGCTTTTCGTTATTATAGACATTTTCGTATTGTTTGCTTTATTGATAGATTTGTAGGCTTCGCGGAAGGTGTTTTGTTATGCAGTTAAGACTTAGACTTTAGTTTTCCTGTGTGGGTTTGTACTAGCTGTGTGTTTCTTGTTAAACCTGGTTTGCAGGTGTTGGGGTTAGTACCTCCCAGTTTCGATGTTGGTGTATTCTTAGGTTTTTATGTTGCAAGGTTTGGTAGTCTTGCGGGTTGTATTTGTTTTTTTGTTGTGGTTACATCTTTGTAAGTTGATTGTATTGTGTTACTGGAGTGTTAGAATTTAATGCTTTACTTAAAGGTTATTTGGCGCCGTTTGAGGTTCGTTTGTTTTGGGCATTGGTTCGTGTGTTTAGGTGTTATATGGATTTGTAGGGTGTGGTTGAGTCGGCAGATTTGATTATATGTTTGCTATGTAACTTGTTTTCGGAGTTTGTTATATTTGGTGTTTTATTACGGCATAGGTTTTGTGGGTGTGTACATTTGCAGAGATTGCTTGCAGGGGTGGTGATTTGATGTTACATATTGCATTTTATGACGTTATTTTAATTGTAGTATTTGGCTAAAGTCATTTATGGTGTGGTGTATTACGGTGTGGGTAGTTTCATGTGTGTCTGAATAGTTTGTTATACTTTGTTTTGAGTTTTGTGAGGCGCTAGCTTTTACGTTTTGTTGTAAGGGTGTATATTATGGATTTGTATTAGGTGGTTTTGGGTTTGTTACTTTACAATTTTGTTTTGTTTGTTGCTTTGTGGTTGTTTTCGCCATTTTGGATTTTGATTGCCATGCTTGATGTTGTTTATTTGCATTTCTTGTGCAGTTTGGGTTTTAGATTTGTTTTGAAGATTTGCTAAAATAGATTGTTGAATGTTAGGGTTTTGGGGTTTGGCAGAGGTACTTGCAGGAGTTTGTATATTCTGGGGTTTTATTACATTATAGTTTGATTCACCTTTTGTAAGGTTAGATATTGCACTTGGAACTACCGGATTTTAGCGCTGTGTAGGGTTGATATAATATAAGCTGTTATGAGTGGATTTGTGGCTATTATGGGTACTTGTAGGGTATGTTCTTTGGGTATTTAGGCTGTTAGAAGTTGATTATTTTGGGTTTGTGGATGTATGCATTTGTAAGTGTGGATGTAGATGGGTGTTTTCCTGCTAGGGTTGTACATTGTGAGTAGGTACCTACGTTGTTAGCTTTCGTGTGTGGGGTTTTGCCATTATAGATGTTGGTTGGCTAGTGTAGGGGCATACACATACAGGTTGTGGGATTCACAGATGTGTATTTTGTTATTTTATGATTATCTATGTATTTGTTGTGCCGACTTTCGGATGGTTTTGGTATGAGTGTAGGTTTCTTAAATTTTGTAGTGGGTTGGTTACGTGAGTTTTCGAAGTGTTTTGTAGGTTGTGAAGTGTATGTGGGTTTTGTAGGTGTTTTATTTTGGTAAATTTGTTTTGTTACGCATTTTTATGGTGGGTTTTGGATTTGTTTACGTTAGTTCAGTCATGGTGTTACATTAACGGGCATACATTTTAGTTTGGAGTTTAGTTGCGAGTTTGCGTAATTTTGTTGTTTAGCTTTGTGTGTTGCACTATGTTGTATAAAGTTATCATGCTTTATGGTGGGTGTATAGAAAGCAACTTGTGAAGGTTTGGGTTTGTTTATTTCTGTTCGTAGAATGGTTTAAGTTCCTTGTTGTGATTTCGTATAGTTTAGGGTATAGTTAATATTATGGTTTGTGTTTTATCAGCTATATTTGGTTGTACTTTGAGTTTGTGTTTGGTATATGTTTGGTTGGGGTGTCGTTTAGACGCTTGATAGGACGGTTGGTCGCTCGCGGGTAGTGGGTTTGTTAATTGTTTGTGATAGGTGGGTCTGATTGTGATATTTTGTAGTATGTAGTTGGGGGAGTTTGTAGGCTTAGATTGGGCACTTTGAGTGTGGTTATAATTTTGAACTTAAGGATTTCCGTAAGAGGTTTTGCATAGGTTTGTAGCGGTTTACTTGGGTTCGTTACTTTATGTAGATGTGGGTGGGTAGTTGGATATTAGGGTGGCTTCATGTTGTATTACTGTAGTATATAGTGCATGCTTGCTTTGGATGGCTTGTGTTAGTAGTCTTGCATTCAATTGTTTAAAGTTGTCATATAGGCTACATTATTATTTTGACTTTGAGAGGTGATTTGGTAGTTTTAAGGCATGTATGATTGTAGGTTTCATTCGTAGGATAATAGTTAGGCTTACTGTTGCTTGTGGGTTGTGTAGGTGGGATTGCTATTTATGATATAATTGTAGGTGTTGCATTGGGTAGGTTGCTTTATGATGTTGTCATGCCGATTATTTGTCTTGGTGGTTTGGCAAGGTTTGGGTGTTCGGGGTGTGTGTAGTGCTATTTGGAGTTGTGTTTTGTAAGATTGTGTAATTTTGGTAGGTGTTGTATTTGCTTAGTTGTTTGTAGACTTTGTATTTTTAAACTTGCAGGGGGGTTTGTGGTGTTTATTTGCTACATGACGTTTGGGTATAGGTTCTCGGCATCGTGTGCGTTTTGTTCTCTGGTTTTGTGTTTGTTTGCGTGTAACTTCTTTGTGTTACTATGTATACTTGTTGCGTTGTTGTTTTTCATAGGTGTGTACACCTGTTATTTGGGTTTTTACTATTTTACGATATGTTTGCTTGGGTTGTGTTTATATGATTTAATATGGGTTTCGGGTTTTGAGTATTTTGCTTATTAAACTGGGTTGGTTGTAGAATCGTTGATATAGATATCTTATTTCGGGTGTTGGATTTTTATTGTTTGGAGGGCTTATGTAAGATGTGGTTTACGTTGGTTAATATGGGTTATATTGTTTAGTTTTGATTTGTACTTTGTAGGGTTTGGTTGTATAATAAATTTATTTTACGGTGTTTTTGTTTACGTCTAGTTTGTGCATTAGTGTGCTTGGAGTTTGTGTGTTTGTTTTGGTATGATACATGTGGTAATTTTGTTACTAGCTGTTGGGTGGGTTTTAGACTGTATATTTTGTTGTTAGTTTTGTTTTTCTAATGCTGCGTTTGCCTTATGATTTGAGGTGTGTAACTTCTTGGGGTTGGGTTTATGTATCAGGAGTTTTGATTTTGCATTGTTTGTGTATGTTGTTTTTGTAGATTTGCTACTTTTAAAGGTGTTGGTTTACGGGTTTGAATTGTAAACTTGTCTACTTATTTTCGAGTATTTGTGTTTTAGTTTTGCTTTTATGAGTTTCGTGGCTTAATGTTTGTAGTTTTGGATGGTGTGTAGACATTATACTTTACTTGTAGAGATGGGCGTCGCTGGCAAAGGTTTCCTTAGCTTTGTTGCAATTGGTTTGATTTTGTTGTTTACTTTGTTAGGTTGCGTATGGTTGTAACACGTGTTTGGCATGTTGTTTTAGGTTTGTTTGTGTTTAGGTTGTGTTTTTGTTTAGTTGTATGAGTGTTGGGGCATTTAGTTACTGAATTTATGGTACTTTCGGTGGTTTTGTTAGTGGGTTGACTGTGTAAGTGTTGTGTGTTGAACATGTGTTGTTGTGTATTATATGAGTTGATTATGGCACGTGTAATATTAAATTCTTTCTTGTTTTATGTTGTATTATTACATTTGATAGGTTATGATTTGGGTATGTATTAATGATGTAAGTTTGTGATTTTGTTGTTTTAATTGCTTACTTGTAGATTTGGTGGTGATTTGACTTAGATTATTTGTGTATTGTGGATTTCGGTAGGCTTTGTCTGAGATTTAGATTTGGAGGTTTTGGTATTCGATGGTTTATTGCATTTGTAGGTTGTGAGGTGTCTTATTTAGGGTTTTGTTTTGTAGTTGTTTATGTTGGTGGGTATACGTGTTTTAAACTTGTCTTTGGTTTGGTGTGAAAGTTTAGTGTTTTTATTTTGTGTTTCGGTATTTGTGTAGTAGGTTGTTTGTACTTTTGGAGTTGTATTACAGATGTGCATTCTATATTAGGTGGTACATGCAGACACGAACTTGTTTGGGTTTGTATTAGAGGTTTTGGGCTTGGACTTTACGTAGGATGTTGCATATTAGGTTTATGGTTCGACACTGCTTAATTATAAATATCTTGTGGCCTGTAGGATTGCGTGCGATTGGTTATGTTAGTTTTGTATCGTGTGTGTAGACATGTGTTTTCAATTAAATAAGTTGTTTGTTATCTTTTATTATACTTGCTTTTGGAAGTGTTTTTGGCTAATGTTGAGTTGTGATTTTACTTGTTTTACAAATTGCTTTTATTTTGTTGAGTTTGTTTTAATGGTTTACGTGTTACTTTTTGTGTTGTTTTAAGGTTTGTAGTGTGATAGGTTTGTAGTTTGTCTTGCAGTTCATAGTTTACAGGAGATAGGATTGTGAGGTTTGTTATATCTTGTGATTTTGACTTGTTTAGTTGGCCTGTAGGATTGTTTATTGTCCGTTGATTTTGGATTTCGACGTAGATGTGCTTTGTGGTTGTTAGCGAGTAGGTGTCGTTAATAATGGTTTCTGTTATTTGTTTGTGTTTGCTAGCAGATTTACACATGTTTTCACTATGACGTTACGTTGAGTTACGGGACAAATTGTTTGTTATACTATTCTATTTTATAGGTTTTAGATTGTGTTACTGTATGGGTTTTGTTTTAGGTTTTGTGTTCGTTGCTGATACTTGCGGTTGTGTTTGTATTGTAGGGTTTTGTGAATCCTGAGTATAGGCGTCTATTTCCCTTATATTTGGCTATAACTACCAATTTCGCTGCGTGTGTAGGGTTGATATAATATACATATTATGACGTATTAGGGGTGGTCGCATTAGTTTACTGGGTGTTATAAAGCCTTTAAGCTGCGTGAGGGGTGCTTCTTCTGGGTTTGGAGGGTGGTGTGTTTTAAGGGTTCAATTTTCCTGGTTTGGGTTAGGGTTGCTGTTGGTTTAGGTTTGTTGATAAGGCTTTGTAGTATCTTGTGGACTCATTGCACTTGTATGATAGGTTGTTTATGTTTGCAGTAGGGGTTTGTTCGTTTGTTTGTGTTCAGTATTTTATTGATAGTTTGTAGAATGCATTATTGCGAGATAGGCTTGGTTTGTAGAGTTTGGATTTTTAGTTTGGGTTTTAGTTCTGGGTGTTTGCTGCCTATAGGTTATAGGGTTGCTGTATTGTATATGCTTAATGGTCCTGCTTAGGGAGGATGTTGCAATGCTAGTTTTGCTTTATAGTTGGCACCTTATATGTGTTGTGTGTTTGCTTGTACTTGTTATGTTGTGCTTATGGATTTGCAATTATGTCATGTGTTACGTGGTTGGGGTACATTGTCACTTTTGTTTTGATTGAGTAGTGTGTTTGCGGAGGTTTTGGATTGAAGTTGTGTTTTTGGGGTTTGTATTAGATTTATAGTTGTAGACTTGTAGTGATCATATTAAGCTTTAATGTTTGTGGTAGCTTGTGGTATAGGTGTTCTTAGGATTTGTTGTTTTTGCCGATTTTGTTTTTAAGGTTGTAGGCTTGTGAGTTAGTTTACGTTTAAGTTTGGTGGGTGTTGTTACTTATGGTTACTTTAGTTTCGTTTGTGGGCTAGAGGTAGTGGATGTATTTGTTATTTTTACTAGTTTGCTGTTTCGCGTGTTTTGATGTGGGTGTGGCATATTGTTCTATGCTTGGTTTGTTTTGAGTTTTGGGTTAGGGATTGCTAGTTTCGCATACTTTATTTACGTGGAGTGGTGTTTTTTTGCTGCATATTACATTGTCGGGGTTTTTGTTACATGTTTGTTTCGATTTCTTGGTAGGTACTTAGTGGTTAGGTAACACTATATGATTTGTGGTGTATGAGATATAGCCCAGGAATAGTCGCTGATATAACACTATAGTTAGACCTGGTTTTACTTCCCAGATTATTGTGTTATTTAGTTAATTATTAGATTGTAATAGTTTTTCTGATTCTTGTTTTCTTTTTGTTATTACTTTGAGTTGTTACTTGATCGCTACAAGGGTTATACGTTTAGAGTTTTATTTAGGGTTTATAATGTTTGTGTTTTTTTGGGTTAGGTTAAGTAGGTTATGTTATGAATTTGTAATTTTATTGTTTAGGGTTACTATTAGTAGTTTGTAGTTTTAGGGTTTGTTTGGTTTATAGTTGTTATGAGTTCATGGTTTGATGGTGAGTTTTGTTTTGTATAGCTTCAGAGTTTTGCAGTATTTGTGTTTTTGGTTGCTTGTGTTACTTATTTTGGGTTGATGTGTTGAGGTGTTGTTAGGTTTGTTGCAAGGTTGGGACGCATATGGCTGTTTATGACGTACAGAGTTCGTGTTTGATGGGTTTTACTGAGGTGTTTTGCTTTTGGAAATGATTTTTTGTTTTT
>JASAOA010001355.1:0-14945 GCA_030849815.1 Vickermania spadyakhi | reverse complement strand
GTATTGTGTATGGGTTGTGGCTTTGATAGTACGTTAGATTGTAGGTTTTAAAGTTGGCAAATAGTAGCTTGTTACGTGTTGTTTATAGACCGCTTTAGTATGCATTATTTCAACTTTATTTTGTTGCGTTTGGGTTAGGGTTTACTGCTTGTTGGAGATTGGTTATGATTTGTGTTGTACGGGTGCCTTAGGTTTGCTTTAAGGGTATGCATTTATGTGATTTGCAATGTATTAAGTGCAGGGTGTGGGTTTGGGGTGGTGTATGGCTGTTTATTGAGGTTTGTTTGGGAGGTGTTCTTGCTGGGTGGGTAATGTTGTTTAGTTCGGGGTGTTGTTTTGGCAATGTATGTTTTGACTTAGTTGGTGTATAGTGCTTGTTTGGGTAGACGTATTGTTTTGTTCCTTGGATTGCGGTACTTTTGGATGTTGAGTTGTAGCTGTCTTTTTAAGTTTTTAGTTTGTAGGTGTTGGCCAGGTTTTGGGGTTATAGTTTGCTGTTTACTTTGTTGGTGGTTTGTAACTTGTGAGGTGTGTTGGCTTTTAGTGCGGACTGAGGGTTGCAGGGTTTGTAGTTTTGTTTGCGATTTATTACCTTATGTATTTAAGGTTTCGGTGTATTTAATTGTATTTAGTTTGGGATACGTTTTGTGTGGGATATTGCAGGATTACTGTTAAATTGGCATTTTAGCAGATGGGTTATAGGCTAAGTGTGTGGAGTCTGTGTTGACGTAGTTGCAATGTTTTTACTTTATATAATAGTGTTTAGTTATAGGTTTGTGGAATTGCAGTGTTGTGTGTTGGTATACTTCAGTTAAGGGTATTTGAATCCAAAGATGTTTGTGTTTACTGCTTGTGAAATTGTTCTCTTGATGCTTTGTGAATTGTGTAAAGCTTACGCGTACCACGTATGTGTTAGGGCAGTGGTTTGGCTGATGGGATTTTGTATATTTGTTATATTCTTTTAATAGTATTGTTTAGGTAGGTTGTGGTAGGGTGGGGTTCGGTGGATTTGTTGTTACGGGGCTTGGAACTATATTTCGTTGCTTTTATAGTTGCAGGAGCCAATTTGGGGGGTTGTGGTTTTGATTTTGGTTTGTTGGTTTTTGTGTATGTGGATTATTATTTTTAATTTAGGTGGTTTGGTGTGTTTTTCGTTACCTTCCATTTAGTACATTTAAATTTGCTTTGCTGTTGGTTATGGTGTATGTTTACTGTTAGCTGTGGGGAAGGTGTTTGTTTAGCGTGTTGATGAGTATATGTGTGGAATTAGTGTTTATTTAGTGTAATATTGATTCTTGTAATTCTTTTTTGTTGAAGTGTTATTACTTGTTTATGTATGCTAGGTTGTTGTAGGTTAAGATAAGTTTTAATGCTTGTGGGTTATGGTTTACTGGCTTATACATTTAAGTTTCGGTACATTTGGTTTTGTATTTAGTTTTTGTTGGTGTTTTGTAAGGTTGTATTGTGAGATTGTTTTTACTTCCCATTGTATGGTTAGAATGCGGTTTAACGTTTGTAGGGTTGGATTGACGGTAATACAGTGTTTTTATTTTGGATGGCTTGTGTTTGAGCATAGGATTGTGAAACCGATGGGTGTTCCTTTGGTGTACTTTGAATAAGTGGTTTTTCGGTTTGTGCTAAGTTTGGATTTCTAGTTCTGGGTTTTGTTGTGATTTTGTGAGGTAGATGTTTGTGGCAGGATGTAGGGTTTATGTGTAATTTAGGTAGTGGGTATGTCGCGATATTTTTGTTTTCTTTTGCGCTTTTTAGGTGTGGGTTTTGGCTTTTTTGTGGCAAGCTTTGTATATGGTGTGTGGTTTGGGGAATTGGTTTAGGTACCTATGTATTTAGTTGGATTTTGGAGAAGTTTGGGTTAAGTGTGTTGAATTGCTGGTATATTAGTTTGGATTTGTAGGTGTAGTAGAACACTTAAAGCGATGTTTAATTTTGTGGAGATTTTATTACAAGTACGTGGTTTAACAATAGTAGTTTGCGTGTGTTAAAGGTTTCTTAAATGTGGGTTTTAGATTTTTGTTTTTGTAGCAAAGATTTGGGGGTTTAGAGTGTCTTGTTGGGTTTTGGGTTTTGATGTCAGGTATTTTGTTGGGTTTTGTTCGGTAGTGTTGTTGTAGGTTGCTTTTGAGTTGCTTATATTTGGTTAGATTTGATGGGAGTTTGGTGTTTGCAGTTTCGTTTAGGATTTCATTATTATTCTAATACTTCAGATTTGCTGATGATTGATTGATTGTTAAATTGTTTCAGTTTTGGGTACACCGATTATCTTACTTGATGTATATGGTGAGAGCTTCCGACTTCGGGTTGTGTGGAGGGTTGATATAATATACTAGGACTTTTGCTGCTCTATAGTATTATGCCTGGAGGAGGAGTTTTCTCATAGCTCTGTTTGCTTAGGACCTTAGAGGTTTGATAGTGCATGGTTTTGCAGTGGTTTCGAGGTAGGTTTTGAGGCGGTTTGGGTTTCAAAGAATGTATAGAGCTTTATGGTTTAGCAAGGTGTTTTTTGTTAGGCATAGGTTTGCCACAGGCTAGGGCGGGTAGGAGTTTGTGTTGATGCGGGTAGGGTTTATGTGTGTATTTAGGTAGCGCTTATAGCTTTTATTTTGTAGTTTGGGGTGTGATTGCATTTTGTTTATAGTTTGTTTTGGGGTATAATTTACCTGGGTAGTTTGGGATACGCGTGCAACAAGTGTTAAGTTGTGGGTATCCGCTATATCCTGATAGTTTACTGTTTGTGTTTAGGATTCGGGGAGGGGATTCTTATGTGTTGTTTTAATGTACGTTTTATAGGTTAGGTTTGCTAGAGGTTGGTGCTTTGGGTTTATGAATTTAGTATATTTTACGTGTTTGCTTTTGGATTTGTGTTGCTTTTGTGGATGTTACGTTACTGTGGATTTTGTGGAGGTTGCTTTTTGTTCATTCATATGCTTATGTTTGGGTTTACTACTCCATGCAGGAGTTTGTTGCTTTGTAGGTTTGTTTTCGTTGTGGGGATTTAATTTCGAGACTTTCGGCTACGTGAGTTTCGTGTTTTATTTAGATTACTTGCTGGAAGGTTTGAATGTTAACTTTCGTTATGTGTGTTTTTCCAGTTGTTTGCTATAAGTGTTGCTGGGTGGGGGAGTTTGTGCTAATGTTTACTTATAGTTGTTAAATGTTTTGTTAGTTTGGATTAGAGCTTGTAGGTTTATGTGTGTTTTACGAGTTTTTGGATGGTTTGTAGACTTTAATAGTCAGTACTGGATTTTAGCTTTGGGTTGTTATTAGTTAGAGTTAGGTTTGCTTGTTGGGTTTATCTAGTCGGAGTATGTTATATTATGTGTTTGTTATATGTTTGTGGATGTGGATATTGAGCTCTCAGGTAAAAATGGTTTGTTTTTGTTTGTGTTTGTGGGATTATGCGTATGTTTTCTAGTTGTAGGTTTTGGTTACTTGTAGATAGTATTTAGGCTGTGATTCATTGATTGCTTAGATTCGCATTGGTATATTGAGGTTTTTATTTCCTGGTAGTTTGTTATTACATTATGGGTTAGTTTGCCGTATTTGGATTAAACAGGGTTTGGGGTTGTGCTGTTAGATTCGGCTATGGACATGCTTAGTAATTTTGGTGTTTCATATTTAACTTTTGCTGATGTTTCTTATTTTGTTAGAGGGGTTAGGGTATGGTGTTTAAAGTGAGCATTATAATAGGTAGGTTATTGTTTTGGTAATTGCTGTAGTATAAGAGTAGTATAATCGTGTATTAGGTATGTGTTGTATGGCGTTAAATTCGTATATAGCTTTTATTTAGTTTGTAATATTTAATTTCTGTAGTTTGGTAGTTATTATTACTTTGATGATATATTTGTTTATGTATAGATTTACTTGTGTTGTGTGTTGTTTTGAATGCTTTGCTGTTAGTTGGTATACTTTGCAGTTTTGTTTGATTTTGTTGGTTGTAGGTTATATAGTTAGTAACACTTGTTTTCTTTGTATAACGCAGTTCTGTAGGTTGGGTTTGTGTGCTATTTGCTTGTGGGCAACCTTAATTGTACGTGTAGCTTGTGCTGGTGGGTTGATTTAATATTATACTTTGATAGTTTGGGGTTACGAGTTTACTGTTTACATTAAGTTGTGTGAGTTGTTTTATTGGTAGGCACTTGGAGTTTGTAAATTAATTTTATATTCTACTCCTATATTTTTGGACTTTGCTGGGTTGGTGGGTTTTAAGGATTGGCTTGCTATTTTATGGGTAGTTGCACGGGCAGAGTTTTGGGGTAAATTCTGGTATTAGACAGGTTGGTGGTTTGTGTAGTTCTTCCGCTGAGGTTTTGGTTGTTTGGGTGAGGGTTTTAAATTTGCAACATTCGGTGTATAAAGTTTCGGTGTGTGTATTTGGGTTTAGATGTGATTTGCAGGTGTTTACTTACTGTGTTTAGTTATTATTGGTTTTGTAGCCAGCATATTTATACTTTTCTATTTGATTTGTGTAAGTTTACTTGGTTTGCAGAGATGCTGATTTACTGCGTCTATACTGTGTTGCAGGTATAGAGTTACAATGAGGTTGTAGCTTTTATTGAATTTTGGGTTTTGAAACTTGTGGGTTGCTATTTGGAGATGAGGTTCTCTTACGCTTGCTTGTATGATTAGGATTGCTTTTTGTTGGATTGTAAAGCTTCCGCGTTGTTTGTTTTTAATTGGATTGCAGGTAGTTCCCGTGAGCTGTGGCGCTGTGAGTAATTTTGGTTGCAGTTTAAGGTTTAACATCCCTGTACTTTGTTTGTGTGTTGTTAGTTGTTGTCTTATTTTAGGTTCGCGGCTTGTTATTTACACTTGGATAGGTGTGTTGCTTTATTGGTTTGCTTACTGTCGCTTTATACGTTTAAACCTGGACTTTTACTTGAGTTTGTAGATTGGTTCGTTGTAATTGTTGCGTAGTGCTTAATAATTTGTGATTTTTGTTGGCGTTGTTACTGATTATGATTGTTTACAATATAGTTGCAGGATTTGAAAGACATTTGGGTTCTTTTAGTTAAGATTACGTGTTTTGATTTACATTAGTTGGCTATCTTTGTTTGAGTGCTTTGGGGTGAGTTGCCTGCTGGGTTTACTGGGATTTCCTTAAGCTGACTTTCTACGTGCGTGTACTTACGTTGTGGGTAAGTTTTTGTTGAGGCAGGTTTGTTGGCTGTACGTTGCTTGTATGGGTTTTAGTGGCTGTTATGTTTAATTGTGTTGCTTTGTTTGCTTTGCAGTTTTAGATAGTGTCTTTATTTTATGGTTTGTAACTTTCTTGTTATGTTTGTTTTTATAGGTTTGTGTATTTACTTATAAACTTGTGATATGTGCTTGTAATAATTGAAATAGTTGTTTTATATGATGTGATATTACTTATAGATGGATGGTGTAATGGTAATTGTTTATTTACGATTGATGTTGGTTGGTTTTAATTGTTTTTTGGTTTAAATGTTTTCGTGAAGCTACGCACATTTTAGTATAGTTTAGTGGTTTGCTTTTCTTGCTTACGTATATTTTGTTTAGTTTTGGTATATTGCTTGCTTTTGGTTCTGTACACGGACTACTTGTGGATGCGATGAGTTCTACTTGAATGATTTGTGGTTGCCATAGTTTTGTTTGCGCAGATTGTTTGGGTTTTCTTGGGTTGCTGGTTGGATGGATGGTGTTTATATTTCGTATTTTGTTGTTTTTTTACATGTAGGCTTGTTTTGTTGCGGTGTTAACTGTGCCATAAACTGTATTATTTCGTGTTTTATGGTTGATATAGTATAAGGTTTGAGGATTGTTTTGGTGATACATATTTAGGTTGGTTTTCTCGTAGTTCGTGTACTTGGGAGGTCGTTGTGGGTTTTGTGGGGTGTTTAGCTTGCATTTTGGATTTCGCTGATTGACATGTTTAACGACTTTGTGATTTTAGAGGGCGGTTGTGTAGCGTTTTGGGGTGTTAAGTTACATTTTGGCTTTTGCTGGTTGTATCTAAGAGGGTTGGCGGGTAGGTGTGAGATTTCTCACTTTATGTGGATTGGACAGGATTTGCTGTGATTTTACTTTTTTGGCTAGTTGCTTTTGGTTCCTTTACATAGAGGTTTGTAGCAGGTTTCCTAGACAACTACAGATACCTCGTGTGGTAGAGGGTTGATATAATATAGTAATATGAGGTTTTACGCTGTAGGTAGCACTTAAAGGTGTTTGCCACTGTTTAGGTGGGATTTAGGTTTTCTTGATTTCGCTGGTTTTGGGTTAAAGTTTCATGGTTTTGGGTTTTCGGGTGAAACTGTTAGTAGTAGGTTTTCGCGAATTTGTATATTTTGTGTAGGTTCACGTTGTGATGTTATTTTAGGTTGCAGAACCCGTTTGACTTGTGGTCGGGGTTGAGGGCCGCGTGACCGTATTTGTTTCCTAGGTGGGTTTTGGAGCAGAGTTTTGCGCGGATTGGTTTACTATGGCTTTGGATATTGTTGTTTGAGGTTGTTGATTCGCTTACAGGTTATTGCGAGGTTGTGTTGTTTAATTCTTTTTGATGGGTTGGAGGTTTTGTTTTGTTTTCCAATACGGGATAAATGGTTTTAAGGTATGTGTTTGGATTCTGGTGTTGCAGGTAGGTTGCTAGGGTTTGGATTTAATTACCGAGTTTTATTTTGATATGTAGTTTTGTTAAGGGTTGTGTTTTAAATGCTTTGCACTGATAGGATTGGATAGTATTTATGATGCGTTGAGATTGGTTGTAGGTTTATATATAGTTGTGGCAGTTATAGTTCTTGTATTTAAAGTTAAGTTGGAATTGGCTATTTTAATGGTTTGTGCTGTGTATTGGTTGCGTTTGTTGTTTGTTGTAACTAGGGTTTTTGACAAGTTGTCGTTTAGATGTCTTTTACGTATCCTTGATTTAGAACTTGAATATTTATTTATATAGATTGGTTTTCTTTGGTATTGTATAGGTACTTACGTTGCTAAGTGTATGATGGAAACGAGGGTTACACTTTTAGATAGGTGTTAGAGTTTAGTCCATTGCGTATTTGGGTTGGTATGTTTGTAGATGTTTCTGTATACGTTTTGCTTTATGGTTATTTGTAGCTGTTTTGCTTTACTGTACGTTGTTGGTATTGTATGAAACCTTTAGGGTTGCGTATTTAGATACATATATTATGTGTAGTTTCCTGTTTTGTTTATGTATTCACTATGGTATGATTCGTTTTACTTGCTTGTGTTGGGCTTTTATTTTAGCTAGACTTACTGTAGGTTACATGCAAGGCTGTTTGTTTGTACTGCAGATTAACTTGAGTGTTTAAGGTGTAGAGTTAAGTTGGGGTACATGTTGTGTTCTTTTATTAGGGATTATAGTATGTGATTGTGTGTAATAATATTTAATTTACGTATAGTTGTTGGTAGTATTACTTGCCTTATAGATGCATTGTAGTTTGGTAGGTTTGTGGTTTACTGGTGATTTTATTAGGGCTGCAGTTTGCGGAGTATTGCTTGTTATAGTTCACACTTTATGTATTGTTGGTTGCTTTAGACAGATTTGGTATTGTGACATGTTTATTTTAAGTTAAATTAGTTAGCGACTGCTGGTTTTTGTGTAGGTGGGTTTCGACATGAGTGTTTTTGTTGTAGAAGTTCATGATTTGCGTGGATTTGGGTGTATTAAAGCTAAGGGTGTGTTAAATTATTGTGAGCTTTCGTTGTCAAATACATAAACTTTGGGCTCTTTGGTTTGGATTTACTTTGGTAGTGTTTGAGGGCTTGCATTTTGTTTAAATGTTTGCAGGTTTGATTTATTGGTTTGACGTATATGTGTTACTTTAATTTGTTTTCATAAATAGTGGCTTTTGATAGCGCTTTAGAGTTTGGGTTGTTGCTAGTTTGTGTGTTGGATTTGGTTTGTTTGTGTGGGCATATGCTTTTGGATTTGGGTAAGTGTTGTTTCCTGGGCTAATGGAGGCAATGGTGTGTGTTTTGCTAAATTGTGCGGTTGATTTTTAGAACCTGGTACTTTTATGTTATTCTCTGTAGTTCCTGTTATTTGCGTTTACTGGTGGGTTACCGCGTTTTGGGTTTTACTTTATGCTTGTTTAGAGTTGTGGGTTGTAGGGACCTTGCGTAGGTTTGTTGTTAGCAGTTGTTTATGATAGTTTGTTTGTAGGTTTGTATTTTGCAGTGTTTTAGAACTTTATATGATGCATGCATAGCTGGATTTTGCAGGTTTGGGATGTTTGTAGTGATGTGTTGCGTCGATTTCTGTTTATATTGGTGTTGAGGTGTATTCTAAACAGTTTTAAGTTAAGTTATTGGTGTAGTGTGTTTGTGTGTGTTTTAGATGTTAGTATGCATATTTTATTGCAGGGTGTTATACTAGGTTTGTAAGGGCGGTCGTAGAGTTGGCTTCTTTTGTAGGTTATGAGGAGGTGTGTAGAGGTCGTGTAAATTTGATTGTTTATACTACTTCTTTAGGTGGAGTTTGGTTGCTAAGTTAACACACGTAGATTTACCATTTATTACATTGGTTTGCAGTTGATACGTGTGGACAATTTAGTGATTAATACGCTGTTTTAGATGGATACTTGTAGGTTGTTGGTACCGTAGTGCGTTTTGGGTAAGACGTATTTTATGTATTTACAGGTTTTATTTCATCCTGTAGTGGGTATTTGTAGGTTGATATATTTGTTTTGCGGTAACTTTTATGATGTAATAATATTAGTTTGTTGTATATGAATTCACGTGTTATTACTATATTTGATTTATGTTGTTGATTATGTATGATGCGTTTGATTTGCGCTAAATTACGTGGTTTGCATATGTTATATGTTGCTTGGGGTATGTTTTATTGTTTGTTTTGTTGCTTTTTGGGTGGCTTTTATTTACCTAGAGTTTTCCAATAAAGGTTGTATTATATATGTTAAGAGTTGGTTTGTGTTTTACAAGGTTCGTGTTTCTTGTGTATTGATGTTTGCGTTACTTATTAAGGTTTGTGTTTGTGTTTGTTTCTTGTCGTTTAGATTCTTGGTTGCCTACTAAGTCTGGTATATTTGTGTTGTTTTGCTTTGCTGTTACGGGTAGCTTGTGGGTTTGTTTCGTTAGCCAGTGTTAACTTCTTTCCAGAAGTTGTAAAGTTTACTCACATTTTTGTTGTATTAGGAATAACTTGCAGTATGTGCAGCGGCATGGAAGGTTATGGTAAACTTGGAATTCTATGGTTTCTTGTATACATTTAAAGTGTACTTTTTGTTCTAAGGGTTTTAGTTGGGCACATGGTGAGTTTCTGTTGGTATATTGATTGTTTAAGTTGGGGTTTGTTATTTCGATTATGCTAGGAGTTGGTTTTATGTTATACCTTTTAATTATTGTTATTATTTGCGCATTGCATTTCATTGTTACTTGCTGGATTTGATGTTGCATAGTTATAAGTTTATTACGTAATAGTAAGTAATGCATTTTATTGTGTATGTTATTACTTTGTGGATATGATTGTTGCGTTTTGTCGTGATTAGGTTTGGGGGTACTTGTTAGTTTCTTATATTTGCGTGTTACAGGGGTTACTTTCTTTCTTTGGTTTGGTATGATATTTGCTGATTTAGGTACTTTGTTGCTGTGTTTGAGGGATGTTTGTATTTATTGTAGTTTCCGATTTTTCGTTGAAATGTTTATTTTGTTTTATAATTTGTTATAGTTACTGTCGCCGATTGTTTGGATTATGTTGGTTTTTGATTATTTGGTTAGATTTGGATTTGATTTGTGGTTTCCTTTACGTATTATGGTGTACGTGGCGGATTTTGTGGTTTTTTGTGGTTTGGTTGGTTTTGGGGTACTGGTTGGTTTTGGGGTTAGTTCCGCCCAATTCGGGGCCCCAGACGTAAGATTCGCGATGTACGGTTTGTTGTGGCATGTTTGACCTGCAGGTTTGCTGGTGTATAGAGGGTTGATATAATATAGTAGTATATGGCTGCATACGTGACTTGCTGCTATAATACTGGTACTATACCTGTTATTTTGAGGAGGTTTGTCTTTAGATTGTATATTTGTTATTAGAGTTAGGTTTGAGGGTTTTGGGTGGTTTGGGATTTCTGGTTTGTTGATTTCTAGGTTTGGAGTGCAGGTTGAACAATTGGTTTCCGGAGTTTTGTAGGGCTGAGACGTGTGTGTTTGCAGATTAGGTATTAGGCATGAGAGTGTTTCATTTTTGGGTTCTGCAATGTGGGATTTTGTGGGGTCTGCATGTTTGTGTTTGCGTTTGTATTTGTGTAGGGATGTTCAAGTGGGTTGTTAGTTTGGGGTTGTCTAGAGATGGGTGTAGTTTAGCGTTTTATTTCTGTTTTGTGGGTAGTTGGTACACTGCGTTTTTTGATTGTGTGGCTACTAACTTTGTTGTTTTAGACTTTTGTATTTGTTAAGTTATGTGAAATTCTTTTGTCCTTCGGTTTATTCGTTTATTATGGATTTGTATATTGATAGGATTTTGTGCTTTTTACATGTGGGTTTACGTGTACTTGTGCAGAGCTTGGAGTTTTCGTGTCACGAAGTTTCTGTAAATTTGTTTTTACTTGCTGTTGTAGGCTTAATGGTTTACTTGTTTGTATTTATATTGTTAATGTCGTGATTTTGTAGGCGATTCGAGCATGTTGTTGGTTGGTTTAATGCTCATTTCGAGGACTTGCACGTTTGGTTTTGTGCAATTGGTGATATGGCGTATACGTGGAGGGTTTGTTTGCAGTTGTCGACTTTGAATACGCGTTGGTACGTTGTTAGCATTGGACTTGTTTTGTTTGTGTATTACATGCACTTGACCTACGTTTTACCGATGGGTTTTGTTCTGGTTAATGTAGTTAGACTGCAGGGTTAGTTTGTGCGTGATGTTAGTCTGTTGGTGGGTTTTGTGTTTGTGCAGTAAATACTGACCTAGTTTCCTGTCGGGTTTGGTGGTGACTGAATATTTTGCTTAAGGGTTTGTGGGGATGCTGATTTGTGTGTACGTTATTTTCTTTGTTATCGTTTGGCGTAGGGGTATCTGTAGTTTTTTGTTTGCTAACTTTAATAGATTTTAAGTTTGGTTGATTTTAGGTGTAAGGTGTTGTTAGAGTCATGCAATAGATTTGCAGTTTAGATACAATAGCTACGTTGTAGATTTATTAATAAGGGACTTGTTTTGGTTTTTGATACTTTAATGCTGCAGCTTGGTACGTGTGCGGTGTTTACGTGTGTTGTAGGATGTTTGGGTACTGCTTTAGCGTTATGAGCTTGTATTATTGTGCATTTTGTGGTATTGATGGTTATGTGTTTAGTTTAGATTGAGTTTGTAGTTTGCTTGAGTTTGTTGGGTTTGGTATACTTGTGGAATCGTTCGCTTGGTTAGTTATTTTAAAGATGTGAGTTTGCTATCTTTCGGTGTTTTAGAGTTTGCATTTTAAGCTGGTTGCGTTTTGCTGTAAGTTGGTTGCTTTTTGGATTCATTTTGCGCATATTATTTCGCTGAGAGGTCGTTTTAGCTTTAAAGTTGTTTAATGTTAAAGTTTTGTGTTGGCTTGGAGGTTGGACCTTGTTGGACATGGACTGTAATTTTTGCACGTACCTGTGATATTTTGATGGTATTTAAAGGGGTGGGTTGACTTTAAATGGTAGGTTTTGTGAATGGTGTGGGTGGGGGTTCGCTTGCGGGTTTTCGTATTATTGTAAATTCGAGGTTTTGGGTTTTCTTTGTGTTTTGTTTTGTGCATTAGTGCTGTAGGTGTATGAAGATACTTGTGTTAGAGGATTGGTTGTTGCCAGTTATTTATTTTGTTATGTGTTAGGTTTGGTATTTTAACTTTGTATAGATAGTTATTGTTTTATAGCGGTTGTATTATGTTAGGATTGAGATTTAAATTGTAATATTGTGATACCCTAAAAGTGAGTATTGTATTATTACTTGTGTATGTGTTTGTATTATGATGGTTGCGGGTATATTGTTGGTTTGTTTTTGATTTCGGAGTATGCAATTGTTTTAAGTTGATTTGTATTTGTATTTGCCTTATAAATGAGTGTTTGGTTTGTGGTTACATGCCACAGTAAGTTCGGTGTACTTATGTTTTTAGGCGTATTGTTATTTCGGTATTTCGATTAGTCGTATGCTGGCTGCTTCACTCGTAGATATTTGCTTGTATGATTGTAGTGTTTTACTTTATATGGTTTATATAGTTGCGTGTTAGATGAATGTTGTTTGTGTAGCCCTTAGGTTCCGTGGTTTCTGTACAGCTAAAGGCTGCTATTACTTTAGACTTTTCTTTCGTAAACTTAGGCGGGGTATTTAAGTTGCGGTTATGTTTGTACTTTGCATGCGGCTTTTAGGTTTGGATTTGTTCTTGGGGTTAATAGTTTAATCCTAAAGGTTTAGGTGCACCAGGAGGTTGATTATGAGGGATTGTTTAATTGTTATGGATAGTGTTAACTGCCGTTTCATGGTGCGTCCAGGTTAGATACTAAAGGTTATCTTAGGTTTCATAGTTGTGCGTCTTGACTTTGATAGATAGACTTGTGTTTGTATGTGAAGCTAATAGTTGGATTTCGAGTTGTTAGTTGACTATTTGGTTTGATGTTGGGTGGCCGCATAGTTGTTGTATTGATTGATTTACATTACGTGTAGTTAGATTTAAGTTCTTGATTAGTGTACAACTATCGTAGTGTTACTTTGTTTCCGTAGTTATACTTTTACTTGTGGGTTTGTTATTTTGTGTGACTTGTTGTTTTGTTTTTAGATTGATGGTTTATTTTGTGTAGTTTTCAGAAAGTTTCTTTCTGATTTGTTTTACGCATGATTGGTGTTTGCATTTGAATTATGGCTTGAGATTTGAGCCGCTTGGTATTGAAGTTATACTTGTTATTATGAGTGGTTTGTTGTACCGGTGTTGTAGGGTGTTGCAGTTTTGTACGGTGCAATTGTTTTCCTGGTAGCGCGGTTGTTTGTGTATGCTTTTAATTCTGGTTTGTATAGTGAGGTTGTTTATTTATTTAATTTACGTGTTGGGTTTCGTAGACGGTTGTATAGTGTTCCACTTCTTGTATCTTACTTTTGGTGTTTAGCTTGTAGCTTAGTTGGTCGTGGTTTGGGCTGATTTGTGATATTTTTTATGTTACGCAGTTGCTTGACATGATTGGAGTTGGTGAGTTGTGCAGCCTGGTTTTGCGTTTGTGGATTTTCCTTCTGAGTTTGTATAGGCGTTTGCAGGTACTTTATAGATATTGGTTGGATTTGTTTTGTGGAATGGGTCGGTACTTGTATTGGTTTACAGGTTGGTTTTCGTTAGAGGTTTGTTTATATTTGCAAGGTTTGTATTTTGTTGTATTGGGATTGTTAGTTTGTTGTACTTGCTTGTTTAATGTTTGTTTATTTGTTGTGGTTGACTTGGTTTAGAGTTTACGGACTGGGTTTTTGTGAGTGGATGGTTCTGGAGTTAATGTTTTAAGTTTGCGCTGGTTTTGAGTTTATTATTTTAGTTTGGGATTTAACGTCCTTTGGGGTCCTACGGATTGTGGGTTTCTTGCGTCAGTTTTGGGAGCCCTGTACTGCCACAACTGCAGGTTTTGTGTGCTGTGTAGGGTTGATATAATATACGGATGTGGTTAGGGCGCAGGTTTTTGTTGAGTAATTTTAGGGTTTTTGGGATGTTTTTCGGGTTTTTAGGTGTTTTTTTGGGTGTTTAGGGGTGTTTTGTTGTATTTTCTGTTAAAATATTGTATTTTCGGTAGGTTGGATTTTTAAGTGTGATAGCTTTTGTGTCACTTGGTAAGGACGGCCAAGGCCTACTTTTCAGGCACCCCATAGAGGTTTGCTTAGGTTGTTGTTCGTACATGGTTGTTTGGTTGTCGTTTTTTATATTGTTTACTGTGACTTGTAGGTTGCAGTACTTTCAGGTGTGTGCTGAGGTTTGGGAGGTGTATTATTGGAGTTTTTGGTTGTGGGTAGGTTTTGCGTATGGTTTGTTGTTTTGTAGAGTTTTGAGGTTTGTGGGTTTGTGCGTTTGGGTTAAGTTGTAGTTTGTGTTTGGGTTTAGCTGTTGTTACTGGTTTTAGCTTGTTGTATTTACTTGCTACAGGTTGGGGTTGTATAGTTGCATTTGATGGAGTACCTTTTGGGTTTGTGGATGTGTTTATTTAACTTTTGTTATAAGGTTTGGATATTTTGTAAACTTGTTATGTGTTGACTGGAGTTTTCATGTAGGTTTTAAAGTTTATGCTGAAGTCAGGAGTTTTTGTTGATATTGTACATGTGTAGTTTTATGGTGTTGGTTTTCGGATACTCAGTTTGGGTATGTAGTTTTGAGCGGACGTAGACTTTATTTATTGAGGCTGACGGACTTGTGTTAAGTTGTCTTGCACGCATGTAATTTGTAGTAGGTTTGTGTTGTGAATGGTGTTGGTTGTGGGCTTTCTGATTTGCTATTGACATATGAGTTCTTTTGCTTCGGTTGGATTACGACGTACATGGACTTTGGTACTTAGAGTACTTTACATTTTGTTTACGTGTAAGTATAGGTTTACTTTGGTGGGTGTTGAGTGGTTACATAGTATTTTATTTGGTTTGGTTGTTTCAGGGTACGTTTGTTGTGGACAGCCTCCCTAGTTATAGTTAGGTTTGCTTGCTTATTCTGGAGTTTCCTGCATCTGCTTTTGGTTTTTGTTTTGTCGATTTAACTTAATAACCATTTGTTTTGTATACGATAGTGGTGATGCGCAGGTACAGTGTTGTAGGGTTTGTAGGTTGCTTTTTACCGTTTGCGTGTTTTAATACGTTGGAAATGATGTTTCGCGGTAAATTTAATGCTTTGCTTTGTTTTATTGTTGTATGTTTAATGTTTTATCGCTACAACTGGGTAGATTCTATTAGTAGGTTTGGATTTTGGTGGGCTGGTTACTTGCTGTTGATTCTTTAGCTTTTGCAGGCAGGTTTTATTATTTCTTTG
>JASAOA010001354.1:0-14945 GCA_030849815.1 Vickermania spadyakhi | reverse complement strand
TGTTTACGGTTTTGGGTTTTTGGGTTTGCTGTGGTGGGGTTGGAAGAGTAGTGTTTCTACTTTCGTTTGTAGTTGGTGTACTGTATATTTTGCGCCTTGTAGGTGATTCTTAGTTTGGTGTAGGTGTTGTAGGTTTGCATTATTAGGAGGTTGGGGATTTTAGTGTTTCCCATAGTTTGGTTTTTTATATTTGATTCATTGCTTGCTGGTTTATGGTACTATGCATAGCTTGATATTTAGACCTATGTTGTGGCATTTGTGTGCTGACACCTTGTTAGTTTAGTTGTTCCTATTTCGGCGTTGATAGTTGTTATAGTTTTGTATTAACAACACTCTAGCTTGCTGTTTTTGTTATAGGTATGATGTGTTTTTGGAGGTTTTGTAGTTGTTTTGTGAATTGTTGTTTGCATGTTAATTTGGGATGATGATGGGTTTGTTACGTGAGTTTTCTTTTGCGCGCAGTTTAGTGTGTTTACTTTGTGTATATATTTTAGAGTGTTTGGAGTGGTTACGCAGTTTAGTTGGTGTTTTTGTTACGTTGTTTATATAGTTTGGAGGCTCCGTGCTTTACTTGTATATGGTAAGGGTTTTCGGGGCTAGCTTTGCTGGGTTTCTGTTCTAGGTTACTTTCCGAGATGTTCATATTGCTACTGATTGTAATGGTTTGTAGATCTTCTGCTTTCGGTTTGACGATATTGGTACCACCTGCGGGTTTGTGTTCGCATGTAGGGTTGATATAATATAGTGGTTTTTTGGGTTTTTGGGGTTTTTTCGGTTTTTGGGTGAAAATTGGCATTTTTAGGCTTTTGTGAGCTTTGTTGGTTAAATATGTTGATTCTTGGGTGTGTTTGGGTTGTTTTAGGCGTATTTTTGGGTATATTTGGGGAATGTTGGTTGTCGAACTAGAGATATTAAGCAGAATGAGTGGATAGCTGCGGGAAACTCGGTTGTTAGAGGGTTGATATAATATAGTAGTTCCGTTATACGTATATGTTATGTAGCACTCTGGTTTCTTGTAACTTGGTATTTTGATTACATTATGATTGTAGGTTCCTTTGCAATGCTAGTTTTAGCTTGCAGGTTTTATGTTGTAGTTTCCTACAATATAAGGTTGGGGGTTTTACGTAGGTCTGGAATTTTGAGATTTTTTGCACTTTGTATTTTGGATTGGTGATTTGTTATTATAGGTTTTCGTATTTGCCCAGAAGATTTTACTTGTGGCCGCTTTGGAACCAGGTGTGATAGCACGCGCATGGGTATACTTTGAAAGAAGGGTTTGTAGGTTGTATACTTCTAAGCAGAGTTTTATTGCTTGTCGAGTTGTTTTAAGCCGTTGCAGTATATTTGCTAAACTTGTATTTACTTGGATTGACATATTATATGCTCCTTAAAAGTTTCCGTGTTTGTTGGTGAGATTTTGTGGTTTTGGGTTGCGTATGTTGGGGTTTTGTAATGTAGTTGTTTGTTTGTATAGGTGTGCGGGGGAATTTGTTATGGTAGCTGGGATAAGATTGGAGGTTATTTAGTTATGGAGTAGGTTTTGGGTTTGCTGTAGCTTGTGACAGCATGTTGTTTGATAGGTTGACTTGAGTGTTTCCTAATTATGATTTGTGATTTGCCTTGTTGTAGGGATAGGTGGTTATGTTCGATTTATAAGCTAGGTTTACTGCGTTTGAGTTTGATAGTGTATGGTGTAGACATATTGGTTTACTTGTTATATCCAGGCAGTAGACTGTTGGGTTTGTCTGTATATATTGGGTATTTAAAAGTTTATTGTTTGCGTAAAGGTTTATGTTTAGGTGTTATATTGTAATAGTGTTAATTACCGACAGGCTGTTGGTTTGTGGGTTGATTGATAGTTTGTTTTGTCGTTGTTTATGGTTGAGGTATCGTTGATGTAGATGTATATTGGCATGCAGTGATGCTTTTAGCTGTGTAGAGTTGCTGCAACTTATACTGGGTATAGTTGTTACGATAGGCACGTTGGCATATTAGTTTTTGATTCGACTATTTGTATTCTTGATAATGTATTTACTACTTCGTTTCCGTAGGTATATGTAGTTGTTAGGTTTGTGCATTGGATTTTGTGTGCTGTGCTGTTGTTGGATTTATAGTTGTAGTGTGCAGAGCATTTTGTGACGTACTTTTTGTGTTTAAGATACTTGCGGATTACTTTTGGTTGTGGTTATTGCAGTAGAGTTTTATACTTTGATATGCTTATTATGTTTTGATTTTCTTGAGTTGTAATATTTATATGTAGTTCTGTATTTTGTTTATTACTTATAACATTATATTGTATTTGATTTGTAAGGTTTGCGTAGTGTTTAGGATTTATAGGTTTTGTATATCTATTTTTGTTATATGCTATTGTAAACAATGATTTGAGATATATGTTTATAGGTATCTGTTACTTTTAGATTTAAAATTTAATGTTAACGCCTTGTTTTTAAGTTGGTAGTAGCTTACTTTGCTAGGGATTTGCTGTATACGTTCTTTATATGTTTATAAAGGGTACCTTAGATACTTAGCATGTTTTTGTTATGGGTTTTGTATTTTATAGTCTGTTTATTTTTGTAGTTGGTATGCGTTATAGCGTGGGACTTTGTTGGGATATTTATAGGTGTTTTATGCTTGTTTGTTTTGGGTTATACTTGATTTGTGGTTTTGTTTACGATATGATTTTGTTATTTGGGGATGTGAGTTTTTCTTTTTAGATGTAAGCATTGGTTATGTTGCATTGCATTTTGTGCTGTGAGGTTTGCTGTTCACTTAGACTTTAATTTGGGTTGCCTTTATGGTTTTTATATAGGTTGTTATACTTTGCATGTTTGTTTTGCAGAGTTGCTTATATGATTTTCTTATATGATACGCTTTTTATGCTTGTGGTGAGTGGTGGGATCTGCATGTTACCCCTGATTGGTTTTGCTTGTGGTTTTGCTGAAACTGTTTGGTATATGTTTATGTTTATTTGTAGTTCCGATGGAGTTAAAGGTTTGCTATTTTCGATTGTTCTGAACGTGTTTTTGGTGTATATACACTTGTTGGGTAGTTATTTATATGCTCTAAATTCCGTAGGTTGTAGTTAGTTATGTTTCTGTTTTATGTATACTTTGGGTTTGTTTTAATGTTGTAAGTTGTAGAATCGTTAGGGGTTTGGTTTATGTATGCACTTGTTGTTTTTAGTTTGGTTATATACTCTGGATCGTGTGACTTTGTTGGAATAGTGTTGTGTTTGCATGCGTTGGTTTTGTTTGTAGGCAATGTTGCTTGTGATTTTAGCATTTACTTGTTGATTGCGTATTTAGACTCTAAAGTTGTGGTGGCCAAAGTTGGTTTAAGATGTGTATAGTTAACGTTTTTGTTTTAGACAGTTTTGGATGTTAGAGATGGTTTAGGTTTGTGGTTTGATGCTGACTTATATTATGTTTTACTTATGTTGTTAATTGTTGGAGCGACTTTCTTGTCGTATGAGTTTGCTTACATGTATATATTTGTAATATTGTATTTATATTGTTATGTTTTTATTATTACTTGTGTTACATAGGTTAGTTAGGATTTATTATGTTTCCGTTTGTTGTTGTAGTTTGATAGTGTTGTTTTGTTTAGGATCTGCAGGGCTTCCAGTTTTTATTGTTACATTATCGCGTAGTTGTGGTACAAGTTTTGTTTTGGTTGGGAGTTCGTCATTTAGTTTGGTGGTAACTGTGTTTGTTGAGTTGCTTGCTTTTGAGTTTTGTGTTATGTTTATGTTTATTTATTGGAGACGTTTGTTTGTAGATTTAGTAGTGTTTGGGGTTTACTTTTATTACGAGAGGGGTTCTTTTCTATTAGTGTTTCCTTGCTTGTGTTGGCTGGTTACTGGTAATAGTCATGTAATCTTACGATTTTGTTACGCTGCGTGGATTTTGTGGGTTTTGTTTAGATTGTGTACTTTGATAGTGAGTTGTTTTTGTGTTTGTGTGTTAGCATAGTTTATGTGTTCGCCGGGGTCTATAATGTTGTGTAGGTTATTAATACTATTTGCTTGTGTGGCAGCCTTGCATACACAGATTTGTTTGGTGTTGATGTATGTTCGCGGATTGTTTTGATGCGTTGCTTAGTTGTATGCTTGTTGTTGGTGATTTACGGTTACTATTTTGATGTTTTGTTTTGTGCGATTTTAGTTTTTGCGTAGTTTTGATGTTTTAACTTAGATTGGCATTGTATAGATGTTACTAGTTTTGTTTTACGTTAGTTGCTTTGCTGTTATGTTTGTGTTTACTTATCTTTGGGGTTTTAATAAGTTCGCTATATTTTCGTTAAACTGTGTTTACAGGTTTCTTGAACGGATGCTTTTGTTTAGCTTATTGTTATATGTATTGTTGGTTTGGGTTAGGGTTTGGGGTTGCATTTAGGTTCGAATTTGTGTGTTCTATGCATAACTGCTTTCTTGAGGGGTGCACTTGAGTGTATTTGTATTCAAGTTGTAGGGCATGTTAGTTTGTGTTTTAATAGGTATTTGCAGGTTTGTTATTTGGAGATGATGCGGGTAACTGCGTATTGAGTGCCTCCTTAGGGGTTGATATAATATACGAGGTTTGGGGTGACATGGAGTTTGCTTTGGGGAATTTTTGCATAGGTTTACAAGTGTGATCTGGGGTTCGTTTAGTTATGTATCTTTTGCTGGGATTTGGCACAGGTGATGGTCTTGTAGGGTTTAGATTTGTGGTGCCGTTTAAGTATGTGGAGAGGTTTGCTGTAATGAATTGTAGGATATCTCATCGTTTTCCTTAGAACTGCAGTTCGGATTGGTTAAGGTTTTGGGTTTTACTTTTGTTTTATAGTTGGCTTGGGTATGGCGGTGGATTTGCGTTTATGCAGGATGCGAATTTTTGGATTGGTAATAGATGTGTACTTTTCTGTGGTTTATAGTTTGTGGGTTTTTGGTTTGTGCAAGAGTTTGTTATTTGTGTTATAAATAAAGGTTGGGATTGCTTCTGTAAGTTGGGTGATTTGTGTTTTTGTATTACTTGTTGGGCCCAATACTTTTATGATGTTGTTTGACTTAGTGTGGTTTTGTTGTTTTGCTTTTGTATTTGGTGATTTTGGATTTGGTGTAAAGAATAGCTTTATGTTTGGTATTGTTATGGGTAAGGTTGTTTATTGTTGTGCGTTTTATGCTTTTATGGTATGTGTGTCTTTACGGGTGTGTGGGTTTTATTTAAGAGGTGTGTTGCGGTTGTATGTGGGTTGGTATTGTAGTGTAGTTTTTATATTTTAATTTGCAGTTTTTGTGTAGGTTTTGCACAGGTTTGTGTTGGTTTTAAATTTCGAGGCAAATGGAAAGGTGTAGTTACCTTCTGGGTTTGTGTTTAAGCCGGTGTGGGCAGGTTTGCAGGTAGGTTAAGAACTTGTAAGGTATTCCTTGTAGGACAGTCGCATATAGTTACATGTTCTAACTCTTGGGTTTGTTTGTTGTATTTACCTTTGTGGTATGTTGTTTAGGATTGTAGTTTTCTAGAGTTGTTGTGTTTAGGGGTTTTTGTCATTGGTGTTACAAATGTTGCAGTTATTTGGGTAGTGTTTACTCTTGCAATGTGTTATTTACTTTCAGACACTGTGGCTACGTAGATGTGCACATGTAGTGCTTTTAGGTTTGAGTTAGTAGTTTAATGGTAAATTGCCCGATAAGTTGTGGGTGATTGGTTGCGATTACGTTGTGTTTTTGAGTGATGTGTGGATTTGTTATTTGGTGTGTGTCAGGACTTAGTTTACTTTGCATTGGGTTTTAAGTTTTTGCTTGTAGAGTCGTTATTTATGTACGCCACATTGGATTGGTGGTTTTGTGGGTTGGTATATATTGTTTTGTTTTGTAGTTTGACGTGTATTTGTTGGATTATGAGGTTTTGTAGTTGTGTAGGTTAGTTTTGAACGGATGTAATAGTTTAGTATTTGTTGCATATATTTAAGAGTTTGCTGGTAGTTCCTTGTTTTTCCATGACATTGAGTTTAAAGTTGTACTTGTTATAATTTGTTTGTAATAGCAATTCATTAGGTATGGTGTGAATTATTACTTGGATAGATAGGTAATTGACGCATGGTTAGTTTGTAATAGATGTGGGCGGTAATGTTTTAGTTTTGGTGGTTAGGGTTACTTGTTTGTTGGCCAGATTTGTTGTATATTTGTACCTGTTTCAGGAGTATACTTCAGTTTTTGTTTGGTTTTGGAGGTTAGCACTGCGAGACTTGTGTTTACGCGTTGGAGTTTTGGTTTGATAGCATTATACTTCCATTTAGGGGGTATGTAGGTTTTCCTATTTGGTGTTTGTGGTAATTTCGGGGTTTGTGTTAATATGGCTGTGTTAGCTGGTTTTTTGCAGTTTCGTGGAGTAGAGGTGTTAAAGGGTTTATTAGAGGTGTTGTCTGAGGGGTTAGTGGGTTTTGGCAATTTTGTTTGTTGTTTGCTTTTTGAGTTTCAGGAGTTTGGTGCTTTTAGGTTTAAGTACCTGCTGTGTTTGCTTGTTGGTGGGTTTGTGTATTGTTTGTATTTGGGTATGCAAGGGGTTTGCTTGTTTTGCGAGTATTTGTTAGTGTAGGTTCCGTATGAACGATGGGTCTTTATTATGTGTAGGTTTGGAATGAGTTGTTGTTAGTTTCTGTTTGTTTCAAATTTTTGTTTATCGTACTGATTGCAGGTTTTGTGGTTTTATTGGCTTGTATATTATAATTTGTGTTGGTTTGGGTACAGTTGTTTTGGTTGTATTTTGGTTGTTTTATATGTTTGCTGAAGTTTTTTTCGCATTTGTTTTAATTGCTCTTTTGCCGCTGAAGAGTATGCTGCTTGCTTGCCTGCTTTGTATTGCTGTAAAATGGGGTAGTTATAGTGTTCACTATAAGTTTAGAGACATTACTCTGTTAAGTTAAGTTTTCGTGTACTCTACGTAAAGTTTGGTAGGGCTAATTAGATGTTGTGTGGTTTGTGTTTTGGTTGTATGTGGTGTTTTTATTTTGAGTTTGATGGTTTGTATAGGTTGTTTAGCGATTTGTTTGGCTTTAGCGTTCTGATGGTTTATTTAGATTTGCGCCTTCGAGGACGCTTTTGTTTTGGGTTTATTAGTTATTTGTATTTTGCTTGTTGATTGGTTAGATTGTGCGTGATTGCAGGTTGGTTTTAAGTTTGTGTAGGTTGATTTGTTTGGTGTGCTGATTGCTTGTTGAGGGTTTGTATTTTTATAGTATGTTTATACATTGGTTTTATTAGATAATTAGCTTAAAGTAGGTAGGTACTTAAATTGTATTGATTCTTTGTATATATAGGTTAGAGTGTTGTTATTTACTGTTTGTTTCGAGATTGTGCATTTTATAGCTTATAGTAATAATGATTTGATGCCATTTATTTTGGATTTATTGGATATTACTTGGTTATGTTTTATAGTTATGTATATATTGGTTGGCTTACTGTTTTGTTTAGGCAGGCTGCTTGTGGTTTTGTTTACTTGTATGTTTAGGATCCTGTAATTGCATGGGTTTTGCTAGCTTGCTGATCGGATTGTTTGCTTATTTAGTTTTGGGGGTATGTTAAAATTTCGTCGTTTTGTAGTGGTTTGGGGTAGCGATTTACAGGTTTCCGTTAGGTTTGGCTTCCTACATGATGTTCGTATGTGTGCCATTACTTTTTGGTTTTTGGTAGTTTGCTTTTGTTTATTGTATTTGGTGTACTATATTTAGGTGTTTATAGATTACTTTGAGGGGGTATAGTGTGGTGTTTCATATTTGTTGGCTATAGTTGTCGATTTGTAGTTTCGTAGGGATGCGTTGCATTGTGGATTTTGTGTGTTTACTTTGATTTCTTAATTTTAAACGATAGTGGTAGTTGTATTTAGCAAATAGACGGTTATTAGTTAATAATTAGCGGTTACTTTGTATATTAAGGGTTTTGTGGTTTGCGTTTGCTGTACTCTTTGTTTAAGGTTTAGATTTGCAGATTTTGGATTGATAAGTTTGGTTTTATTTACTTTGATTGTGGGATTTGTAGCCTGGTTTGTAGATTTGGTTCTTATACGCTTGCGTGTTGGCATTGGGGTATGCGTTTAGTGAGGCTGATTTTTGTTGCGTATTTTGCTTGATATGGGTTTAGAGTACGTTGCTGAGCTGGGTTTTATGCAGCACCTGCGGGAGTGCGCCTGTATAGAGGGTTGATATAATATAAGGGTATCCGCTGGTTTTGTGTATATATCAACTAGTATTTTTGTGGTTTCCGCTATAGTTTATTGTACTTTTTCAGGCTTTCCAGGAAATTTCCTGTGCTTGACATAAGATTCGCAGGTGTTAAGGTGTTAGGCAGGTTTTCGGGTTAGTATGTTATTCAGGGTTGTAGTTGGTTTTCGGGAACCTTTCGTGGATTTGGTGGGATGTTACATATTTGTACACTTGGGGTAGCATAGCTTTAGTATGGGTATTTTGTGACTTTAGAACCTGGATTTGAGTATGGTTATTATAATTTGCGCTTTAGTGATTGGTTTTGTTGTTAAGATAGATTTTAGTATTTTCGACTTGGTATTGTGTGGGGTTGCATAGATTTACTTGTAGTATAGGTCGTACTTGTTTGTGAATGTTTTGTTTTGTGTGGATCTATTGGAAGAGTTAGGTTATAGGCTACAAGGAACTTTATTTATGTTGTGGTGTGGGATGTTTAGGGTTGTTAGCTTATAGCGTTGTGGGATTGTGTTAAAAGTTTTGGTGGCGTGATGCTTTTTATTCTTGGGTTTTATATTTGCCAATGCTAGATTTGGGTTTCTTAACATGGAAACATGCATACTGGTTTGTTTAGATTGTTTAGTTTACAGTTGTTCTTCATTAGGTTGGGTACTTGTAGGATAGTTGATTTTGATACCATTGTAATAATGCAATTCGTTATTATGATTTGAGTTATTACTTTTGATTTAGTTTAGTTATAGTGTTATATATGGGTATTGTGCATTAGTGTCTGTTAGATTTTGTTTTGATACGTGTTTTTGTTTGGTGCATGTAGGTTTGTGCTTTGGTGATATTGTCAAATGGTGTTTGGTTTGCTATTAGCGTGTTTATGGTTAGATTTGCTGTAAATTGCGATGCTTTGTTTTGAAGTTTGTTTAGAGTGTTGTTTGTAGGTAGTAGTTTGAGCCCTTGGGGTTTGGTTTCTGGGTGGGTTACAGAAGTCGTTATGTATAGCTTTAATAGTTTGGGTTGGATGAGTGGATTGGTTATTGGATTTCGTAGTAGATGTTATGAAGTGTTTCAGGAGGTTTAAGTTTCTTGTTAGTGTTTATTGTTTTTCAATTGCCCCTTTATGGCGTTTAATTGTCGAGGTTTATAATTTTATGTATGGGTGTACTTGCCTGTGATGTATGCTGGATTTTGTCGCATTTGCTGTATCGTTTGTTCAGGGACTAAGATGTTTACTTTGCGCATATTGTGGAGTTGTTATATTGTGTTATTTTGGTGGCTTTGTATTGGTGTTTTTTGATTGAGGTTACGCTTTTAGTGGTGGGTATCTTAGTTTGAAGGAGTGTTTTAGGTTGGTTGTATTTTGTGTTGGTTTGGTTATTGCGTTTGCCTGACTGGCGCAAGTTGGGTTTTGAGTTACGCTAGTGTTCCTGTGTTTCGGGGTTGATTCTATTTTGTCTTTGTTGTTTGAGTTGATAGTTTGGACACTGTAATTGGTTTTGGGTTTGTTGTTACTGTGCTTTTGATTTATAAATGTATAGCATAGGATTTGTTTTTTTGGGATATAGGTTTTACTTGCCAGTTAGGTGCTTATATAGGATACGACTAGGGTTTTTGTTATTGTTATGTATTTTACCACATTTAGTTTAGTATATGTAATTATTTATTTGTTGTGCGTAATTTCGGTTTGATGTTATCATAGTTGTTTGGTATTGTGTACTTATTTCTATTGCCTTTAGCTTATTGTGTGTATCAGGGTTAGTTACACTTGGATAGTTGTGACATTTTTATGTTGTGTGTGTTGGAATTTGATGCCTGGATTTTTGTATACGGTAGGGCTTCACCGTGTTTGTGTTGCGCTTTTAGGTTGTTAGGATTTAGGTTAGGGTTGTGTGGTATACGGGTTTTGTTTCTGAAGGTTTGTATTTACGTTTTCTGCGTGCAACGGTAGGTTAGGTTTTTATTTTGGTTTTTCATATGTGTTTACTGATATGTATCGTGCCACGGGTTAAATTGCTATTACGTTTCATTGTGTTTCTATACGTATACTAGATAGGATTTGTAAGGTTTGTTAGTTTTGATTTGTATTTGTAACTGCTTGGGTTTTCTTTCGTATAGTTAACAAATGGTTTGATTATAGCTGCTTTGGTTTATCTTGGTATCGTGTAATTGCGATGGCGTTTTATGTAGGTTGTCATAGTTTTGTTTGTGAGTAAGTTTTGCTAGTGGGGTTGTTATGGTAACTTTGTGTGTGGGTTTCGTATAAGTGGACTTGGATTATTTAAAGTAGGTTTGTATTAGTAATGGGTGGGTAGGATTTAGTTTTCAGATAACTTGAGTTACGAGGTTGTGTTATAAGGGTTTGTTTTTGGGTGGTGGTTGCTTTGGAATTTACAATGTTTTCAGGTGTGAGATTCGTTATTGAACAACATTTGTAGTTGTGGTTGAGGTGGTTTTGTTAACTTTGATTGTAGGTTGTTTAATTTTGTAAGTTTTTAATGGTGAAGATGGTTGTTGCTTCTACTAAGTGTTTACTATACAGACATGGGTTGGTTTGTGTTTTCTTGGTGTTATAATGGTTAGGGTTGCAGTCTGTTTGTGGGTTTTACCTTGCTTATTTGTTCATGCATGGTATACGGCATTTTCTTGTTGCGGAAACGTTGTTGCTGGGTACGGTTATGTTGTAGTATTTTCTTGGGTTTGCAGACTTGTAGGTTAGGTGTGAACCCACTGATGTAATTTGGCTTTTTGTAGTTTAGGAAGTTGGTAAGTTTTACGTTTTGTTTGAAGTTATTTGCTGGTTATGTTTACAGGTTGTTTTTATGCGGATGGTAGCTGTTTAACTTGTGATGTGTTGGATGTTTGACATATCGATTCTGATTGCTAAGTATCCTGATTTAGGTTTATATTTATAGAGTAGTTCTAGCATTTGGATTATTACATTATTAAGTTTCGGGGGAGGTTGCTTGGTTTGATTTTCGTGTTTGTGGATTTGGGTAGTTACTTAATTGATTGTGGGATTTGTGGTTTGTGGGGTATATTAGGGTTGTTATATTTGTTGTGTATATGGAGTTTGAGTTGTTCATTGTGGTATAGTTAGTGGGTTTTGTTCGTAGGCTGTGCATGATGTTGTGTGATGTGTCTTGCAGGATGACGTTTTGTACGTACCGTCTTGTTTTACGTGTGTGGTTATGCTACTTGTGTACACTTTTCCCTTGGGTAGCTATTTGTTAACTTGGTGTAAGTACTGGTTTACGTTGATTTTGAGGTGGTAATGTGATTTACGCATTATGGCTTGAGTTTCTTTTTTGGTTTGAATTGTGGGATTTCTTCGAAATTTGTGTTTTTATTTGCAATTTTACAGTGATTGCATTGTTTACTTGTTGTGGGAATTCAGGATTTGTTAAATACTGGTTGGGTTTTTATTTGTATAGTTTGGGTATTTACTTTGTGATTGGTGTTGATTTCGGGTAGGTTTATTACTTAACGGGTTGGATGGGATTTTGTGGGCTTTAGGATTGTGGGAGGGTTTCGACATGGGGAGTTTTGCAGAATGACCTTGTAGACGCGTTTTGCATTTTGTGGTTTGATGCTGGAGGGGTTTGCATATTTCGGCTTACGAGTCCATATTGTGCTAGGTGTGCTGCTGAAACTGCGTGTTTCCTGTCTGGTGGAGGGTTGATATAATATACCAGGTTTTCAAGACATTGGTTGTGGAGATTATGCTTGTAGGGGGTATTTTTTGGTTTACATTTTGATGTTTTGTAGTGATTTTCCTATTTTGGGCTTTTATATACTGTGCTGCTGGGGTTAGTTTGGCTTCTATGCTGTAATTGCTGGTTGGGGTTGGTAGCAAGCTGGAGTATTTGTTGTTTGTAATGCTGGTTATGTACGTCTTTCTTGGTGATTGGCTTTACTTCGGGTTATAGTTTATATATGGTTTCAAGGGTTTGACTCCTCGTGATTAGGATACATAGTTGTTATGCTTTTTAGGAGTTGCGTTTCTTTGGGTCTTGGTAGTACTTTGTAGATCGTTCGGAATTTGTTTTTATAAGGCTTGATTAGGGTGTGTATTTTGTTGTCGTTTTTTTGTTGGGTTTAAGGTTTCAAGGGTGGCTTTATGTAAGCACTTTGTTGTTAGTTTTGAGAGCGTACTATTTTCTGCTTGATTTTGGCTTTCTAGTTGCTGTATCGTTTACGGATTTGTGGTTAGTGTTTTGAGGGTTTTGTTTGGTTTGTTTGAAGTATGTCATCATGCTTGCGTGGAGGTTTGGGGTGCATTTAGTTTTTTGTTGGGTATGTTTAGTTGTTATGTTGTTATACTTTCATTTTGTATAAGTTAACTATGTTTGATGAGTTATGGTTTTGTTAATATATAGGTTGTATTATTTTGTGATTTATGTTGCTTGTAGTAGCGTTGTAGCAGAACGTTTTCTCTGATTGTTTGGGTGTTAATATTTACGTAATTACTTTGTTTTGAATTAATTGTGCAGGTTTATAGGAGTACGGTCGAGTACCACGTTAGACCGAGGTATTTTGTGAGTTTGCTTGTTTTAGGTTTTATTGTGTTTTGGAGTTTTGTATATTTGCATTTAATATATGTAGCTTATTTTGTTTTGCTTCACTTGTTTTGAGGGTTGGATTTGTGTATTGGTTTACTTTGGAGTTCGTTGTGGATATCATAGTTTAGTGTGGTGGGTTCAGGTTTGGAAAGTTTAGTTTAGTTGTAATGATTTGGTTTGTAGAGTGGCTGATTTGCGTGGGTTCTTGTTGGTTTTATAAGTTTATGTTTTGTTGGTTTGTTATGTTACTGGTTAGGATTGTTATGGTAGATTTCGTAGGGGTTCTGGAGTTTGATTTGCATTTGATTAGTTTTGTTGTGAACGTTAGTATTTGTGGTTTAAAATTAGAGTGTTCCAATACAGTGTTTTGGTTTGTTGATTGGTTTTTGGTTTAATTTGAATTTAGATTGGTTATTTATTCCCGAGATTGTTGTTTTAGGTTTATAGTGTTGTATTTGTAGCTGTGTATTTTGGGTTATTTGTTTATGTTACTTATGTATTTGTATAGTGGGGTTTCATGAACACTCAATTCGATATTTCGGGTTTTATATTGGTAGTTGGTTGTGAACCTATATGTGTACTTTTGGAAGGTTTGGAGGTATGTGATGCAGTCGGTATTTGTTGTTTGTTTGGTTTGTGAGTGCCGGTTGATTGTTGTTTTTTAAAATGGGTTGCTAAAACGGTTTTGGAGGGTTGCTGTGGATTTGTGTTTAGCTGTAACGTATTATTGAGATTTTCGGTTATATGTGTTAGGCTTTCGGCCTCTTGTTTAATTGTATGAGTTTGTTTAGGCATTTCCATTTACGTTGCGGGGTTTTATTGGTGAGAGCATCCAATTTTAAATTTGGTGGTTGTGGTTTTTAGTTTGTGTTACAGGGGTGTAACTTACCTTTGTTTTTGATTTTAATTGCTGAAATAAACTGGACGCTTGAGGTTTGTTTATGTGGTTTTTGTGTTAGGATTTTGCGTTGTTTGCAGTAATGATGAATTAGGTGTTGTTTGGATTTGGGTGGGTTCATTTGTTTGTATTGTGTTTTGGCTTTTGAGCTTTGTTTGAGTGTGTGTTGGATGTTTGGATTCTAAGTACTATCATTGTTATTTGTTATTTATTTCTCTTTTGATACGGATGCACCATTATTTTTACATGTAAACTTGGGTACATTTCTACAGTTTTGTAGATTTAAAAGGTTTGTGAGTTTATTTACGCGGAGTTTGTGTTGTTTGCCGTTTAGATCGTATTTAAGTTTAAAATTGATATATAGGTAATATTGCATGCCTTATTTTGTTTTTTTTGTGTTATTACTTGGAGCTGATGGTGCGTATAGATTGGTAGTATTGGTTACATGGAGGTAATGTGGTTATTTTAGAGTTAATTGTGATGTTAATATTAGAGTTCGATTTGTAAGTTAGGTTTTGTGGGTTTGTTGTGTTGTGTGCAGGTTTACATGTTAGTTTACGAATGTTTAGGTTGCTACGCGTTTGGAGTTTGTGGTCTTCTTTACGTATCTATGTTAAATTATTTCAGGGTTGGAAATTTGTTTATTAGGTTTGGTGAGTGTGGCGTGCCCAGATTTGGAATTTGTAGTTTATGTGCATATCGGGAGTGGTATATTTTCCGGCAGTTTTGGTTTTGTATGATGTGGTTAAAATCGTATTTGTGTGGGATTTGTCGGTGGAATTTTATAGACTGCTTTTTACATGTATTCTAAATTATTTTACTAGCATTTAAATTCAGGTGTTGGGGTCTGTTTTGTAGTTTTTAATGATGCAATTGTTGGATTCTTTTACAGGTTACATTTTGGGCTAAATATATCTTTCTTATAAGATTGTGCGGATGGCAGTTGTTTTCTTTGGGGTTTTGGGTTTTTGTTTGTGATTTTAGGTTTTATGCTTTGTTTGAATGTGGGATTGTTGTGGGTAGCATGTTTAAAGTTTGTGTTTTAAAGTGTAGAGTTGCTTTGTTTGTTTTGAGGTTTGCTTAGGGATTAGTTGTTTTAGTGCTGTATGTTTCAGTATTGTATTGGTAGGTTTGCTGTTTCCGGGGTTGGACGTCTTGTATAGGTTATTACATTTGTATATTAAATTGTTTACGGTTTTGGGTTTTTGGGTTTGCTGTGGTGGGGTTGGAAGAGTAGTGTTTCTACTTTCGTTTGTAGTTGGTGTACTGTATATTTTGCGCCTTGTAGGTGATTCTTAGTT
>JASAOA010001353.1:0-14944 GCA_030849815.1 Vickermania spadyakhi | reverse complement strand
TGTGGGATAGGTTTTGGGTTAGATTGTGTTTGGAATTATATTCGTTGGGAGTGAGGTGTTAAACTTTGTTTCTTCAGGGGTAGTTGTTGCTATTTGTTTTTTTGTTTTTTGTTAGTAAGTTGTATTATGATGGTAGGTTGCTGTTTTTTGATTTAGGTAAATTAATGTAGGGTAGGTGTTGTAGTTTGTTTATGCTTTGCGTGTTTGATTGTTGTAAGGTTTCTATAGATTGTGATTATTTTAATATTTGTGTCTGCTGAGGTGTTTCCGACAACGGCATTATGTAGTTTATTGGTCTGGTTGAAGCTTTGGGTGGTTTTGTTGCATACTGAGTTTGGAGATGTTTTGTAGAACTTGAGTTTTGTTTATTTTGGTTTTGGGTAATTGCTGAGTTAGGTTTCTTTTTGAAGGGTATTTGTGGTAGAGTTGTTAATGGTTGCTTTTTGTGCGCTGTTTGTGCGTGAATATTCCTGCTGCTTGTGGGTTTTTGATTGTTGTGTTAGTTTATGTTTGTGTCTTAAATATGGGTAACGTTAGTGAGCGTTGTTTTGGTTGTTGGTATATGATTCGCACAGGCTAGTTTTAATGATGTGTTATGTTATGTTGTAGATGGGTATGGTATGATTGTAAGGTGTTTTAAGGTTTGTATTTTATAATAGTAGTTAATATTTTGGTTGTAAATTTGATACCTTATGAGTGACTGGTTTAAATGTTTGTTGAGATTGGTAGCATTGCTTTACGCTTGCTCTAGTTAGTTTTGGGTGTTTATGGTGCGATTTTACTTGCTAGTTGTATAGTAGTTGTGTAAGGTGACTTGCAGGAGGGTTGGGGTTGGGTTGTTACTTTGTAACTTGATGTGGAGAGTTGTGACGCATATAATCTCGGAGGCAAGATATGGTTATGGTTTATGTTGTTTTATCTGGGTAGGGTTCCGTTTTTAGGTATTTATTGTTTAGTGAATTAACATTGTATTACATTAGTTTGCTGGGAGTTTCGGTTGCTTTGTGGGTTATAGTGGTGTGATTGGACTTGTGTAGGATTTAGTGTACTTTTAGTTGTATAGTTTGTTTTGCCTGCATATAATTTGTTATTTGTATTTTCTTAAGTTTTACGTAGTGTTTAGAGGTTGTTTCGGTTTTATGATATAGGTTTAATGTTAGAGTTCGAATTGAGTATTAATTGTAGTTATGATTCGGTGGCTTGTTGTTTTGTTTGAGTGGAGTCTTTTGAGTTACTAGTTCCGTACGTTGGGACTTGTGTAGTGTAGGTTTGTATTTTGGTTGTGTTATGTATTTTGGGAGGAGTACGTTCAGATGCGTTTATTTGTTTTATTGTGTATGAGTTGTAGTTATTGTAGATCTGATACATTTACTTATTTTTGATTTGTGCCTTGTAATAGTGGTAGTTTTATTGATTTGCCTGGGTATTACTTTATTTTAGTTATGAGATGTGTAATGTGTATGATTGTGTTATTGGTAGTTGGGTTTATGTTTTATAGTTTGTTTTGTTTTAGGTTTTTCAAGTGTTTTGATTATTTTGTATTGGTGTTGTTGATTTTGTAGTTTGTTTATTGCATAGGTATGGTTGTTTACTTAGGGATTTAGTTTGATTTTTGTTGGGATTATAGTTGGGGTTTGTAGTCTTTGTAAGGATGTTGTTTCTAATACCTTATTTGTAATATAGAAGTTGATTGGTAGATGGTTGGTTTTCGAGTGGTGGTATTTGGGTTTGATTAGATGGGTGTCCATAGTTTTTGTTTAGGGTTTGGTTTTGTGTTTGGCTGGGCATGCTAGGGCGTTGGTATATGTATACTTGTGAGGTTTGCAATTTGTGGGTTCTGTTTAATGAGGTATGCTGTCGTTTCGGGCTTGTAATAGGTGTGCGTGCTGTTTTGTTGGGTGTATGGCGTTTTCGCGGGTTTTTAGTGGTAGTTTGTTTTCATAAGTTGTTGTATGTTGGCTAATAAGTAGTGGGTTGCATATTTTAGTTGTTACAGTTGTGAACTTTATTTTGTTTTGCTAATTTAGCCTCGGTTTAGGATTTATAGCTTGTTACTTGTAGATTACTCTTCTTATAGTATTTTATTTGTAGACTATTTGTTTTACTTTGCCACTTTGGTGTAGTGTTAAACTTACCTAGAATTAATTTATATTAATCTCTGTGGTGATAGTTGTTTGACTTACTGTGTGAGTGTGGGGTGATTTTATTTTGGTTTGTTTTGTTGCTTTGGAGATTTGCCATTTTTGATTGGTTTGTTACAGGTTTATGTGAGTTACGGGTGTACGAGTACCGTGTGTTTGCCTGCAGTTTTGCATGCTAATTATGTTGGGCTATCGTTATGGAACATTCTGGGGTGGTTACAATATTTAAGGGTTTTAGTGTTTTTTGTATGTGTAGGTTGCGGGTTTATGATTGTGAAAGGGAGGTGGGTTTGTTTGCGCTGTTTTAGATTTTAGAGGTTTTGGGGTGTTTTGGGTATAGCTTGTAGTTGTGCATGTAAATTAACGGTACCTGCCGTTTTGGAGCACTATGTAGGGTTGATATAATATACTAGAAGGGTGTTTTCACGTAGATTCGGTAGTTTGGATTACGTTTGTAAGGGCATTTGGCTTGTTTTGCTAGATTTTTGAGTTTTATGTTTGAATTTGTAGGCTTTGGGGTAGTTTGCGGTGTATTCCTGGGGGTATGTTGGTTTGATGCTATTTAGACAGGGGTATAGTTGTGTTTTGTGGTTGGTTTACTTGTGTTTGTGTTTCTGTATTTAATTTGTTGCTTGGTTTTCTTATGGTGGAGGTTGGGTTGCTTGTGTGGTGGGTTAGCACCACTTTTGACTTTATAATTGTGGTTTGGGTACAGGTTGTTGATACCTTGTAGGGTTTAGTTGGATTTGGGTTTACTGTAGAGTGCTGTGTTTGTTATTGAGCATACTTTATACTCAGTTTATGATTGCTGTACATCTGTTTAAGTAGTACATTTGTGTGGATAGTTTCCATGGGCCTGGGTTATAGTTGGTTTGGTTTTTAATAATATTGTAGATTTAACCATGTGTAGTTAGTTAGAGTGTAGGTGGTTAGGTTGCTGCTTACGTGCAGTTTTTGTGTTTTATGGTTGTTATGATAATTTGGTTGTTTTGTTATGTTTATTGGCTTATTTTGGGTACTTTTGATTATTTAGTTAGTTTTAAGTTTGGTATACAGGTATGTTCGCTGGGGTGTTTGTGATTTTATTGTATTTAAGATAGTTGCTATAATTATTTCGTTTGTTTTGAATTGTACTTTTCCTTTGTAGCTTATTGATTTAAAGTTTTACTAGGGTTTTGATAAACGAAGTGACTTAGGTTTGGTTTTGTAGATATTGTTTGTTTACATGGTTTTATAGATTCAGTTTAAGATTGTGGTTAGATGGGTATAGCTTTTACATTTTACACTTAATTTGTAATATTTGTACTCTTTCATGGTTTGATTTAGTTATTACTTAGTTGTGTTATTGAGTTTGGATATGTGTCTATGATTTGCTTACAGGTTGTTCTAGTTTGCTATTAGTACTTGGTGTTTTCTTTTCGAGGGTTTTACAGATGGTTTTGTGACGTTGTTTTTTGGGGTGTTATAGATGTTCGTCAAGTTAGAATAGGTTGGTTGGCTTGGCAGGACTTTATAATCTTGAGTTGGATACTTCATTGGTGTTTGTGGTTTATAGTAGGGTTTGGGTTGTAGTTGCTATGGGTTGGAGTTTTATGCGTAATGTTTATAGGTTTCGTTGATAACTTAGGTATTTATGCTTGTTGTAGATAATATTGATTTGGTGGACTGTTAGGTTATTTCTAGTGTTTGTGTGTTAGGGTTTTGTGTTTGACTAAAGAATGCTGTTTGATAGTTGGTTTAGGTATTTAAATGTATGAGTTTGGGTTTTGACTTGTATATTTAATGTTTGGAATTTGGACTTATGCAGGTCGATTAGTGTATAGCTTTTGTTTTTTAGTTGTTAGGTAGGTTTTGTAATTAACTATTTATGCTGTTACTTCCAGAGTTGGTTATGTTGTAGAGTTGTTGTTAGGGGTGCTATTTCTTGTAATTGAATATAGCTTATTTTGTTGCTGGGTATTATAGTTATGATTATGGTTTGTTTTAAGTTATGGGCTGCGCTGTTTTGTTTGTTTAGTTGGGTATGAATTCGAGTTGTGGGGTGTTGACTGTTTGCTAATTTAATTTCGTTGAAAAGTTGGAGCTGTTTATTCATTTATGTAGTTTGGAGTGTAATTTTGACTGTGGGTTGTACTTTCAGTTTGACAAGTTGTGTATCTTTATTTATAGTTGGCGTTATATGTAATTGCATGTATTGTGCATAAGTTTCAATCAATTTATAGCCAGGTTGCAGGCCAATGTTTCGTTTAGTTCCATAATTTGGCTTATTGTTCATGTACTTTGTATTGTTTGGTGATGCGTTTTTCAGTTTCTTACACTAGGGGTATTGGTTTTTTTGTGGGTTGTAGATGATGTACATATACGTAGGGAGGATGATTTGGCATGTAAACTTGTGTTGTACTTGATTGTAGTTTGTTGATTACTTGTAAATGCTTTTAAATGTCCATAGATTTGGTGCGCGAAGGGTTGTAGCCGCATAGTTTTTAGTTGCGTGTTTAATTATTTGAGTGCTGTTTTGTTTTAGTGATTGTTTTATGCGTATTATCGGGCTTTGGTGTTTACATGGGGTCATAAGTTTGCTTTGAACAGTTTGGTTTGACACTGGTTCGTATGGATTTGTTTAGGGTTTAAGGTTTGGGGTAGACTTGTTTTGCTTTGTATTTGGGTTTTAGATTTAGAGGTATACTTTCTTTAAAACTGTTATAGCTTTAGGTTTTACATTGTAACTATCTTACGTTTAGTTTTGTTTGTGGGTATATTGGCTTTCAATTTAGGTTTAGATTTGGTTGCTTGCGGGTGTTTACAGCTGTCGAGTACGCCTTGTATCCTTGATTCTATAATGTATGGTGCTTTATTTCTTGGATACTTTGTTTACAGTTGCAATTATTTAATTAACGTGTCGATTTATGTAATATTATATGATGTGAGATTTACGTTTGCTATTACTTTAGATTATATGTGTATTTTATAGTGCTATATGTTAAAGCTTGTTACTTAGGATTTGGTTTGTGTTATTTGGGTTTGATGCAAGTGTATTTGTTTGGTGTTTGCGTCTGTTATGTTTATGTTTGTAGGTTTTGTGGTTCGTATTATGTGTGCTTTTGTGGTTCTAATTGTATTGCTTTGTGTATTTGCGTGTGTGTTCCTTTGTTATTGTTATTCGTATCTTTTGGGTGTTTTGTGTATATGTGCTGGAATTGCGGTGTGTTTGTTGGTTGCGGGGATTTGCTGTTTGACATGTTGTTTTTTATTGAGTAGATGGTGTTGGTTGTGGTTTGCCTTGGAGGTTGTTTGGATTGATGGTTTTTTCTTAGACATTTGTTATTGTTTGTGTTGGGGTGGTTTTATTTATAGATTTACAGATTGGTTTTCGGGGATAGTTTGGGTTTAGCCTTTTGTTTTCGGAGGGTTTGTTGGTGCACTAGGGGTTGCATCCTTTTAGTTTTAGTTTTGTGCGATTTTGTTGTTACTTTGGGTTTTTGGATTTGGTAGATTCATACTTGTGCTTTATAGTTCGCTTTATATGCAGGGTAGCTTGCTTTTTAGATTTCCGTTACGGGTTGCTATAAGTTGTTGTTTTGATTATTGTTTTTGTGGTTTTTGTTTTGATTGTATACCCCAATTGGACTATTGTTTGGATTTAGAGTTTGCATGAATTGAATGTCTTTGAGAGTTGTCGTTTAGCCGGCCTTGTTTGATTTAGTTGTTTTGATTACTTTGGTGGTTTTGGATACTGTAAATTTGGGATTTATGTTTTGTAAATGTTTGGAGTGTTGGTATTGTATGGATTTTGTTGTGTTTTGTTTTTGCAGATGGTTTGTTGATTTGTGACCTTTGTGTTTGTTTTGTTTTTGTTATGGGAGTTGTCAGGTTTGCTGGGTTTGTGGGTTTTATGTTTGTAATTTGTGGCGTGAAAGCTGGTTTTTGGGATTGTATATTAGGTTGGGGTTGTCATTTGGCTTATGGTTGTGAGTTACGCTGTTCTTACATGCTGGATTTTGGAAGCTGGTTACATTTTGGTTTTACACAGGTGTTTGTGGACCTGTGGGTTTTGAGTCTTGTGTAGGGTTGATATAATATAGGAAGTTGTTGTGAGGAGGTTCAAAATTGGGTATTTCTGGAGGTTTGCTATAGTGGTATTTTGCTGTTTGTAGGGTTAATAGCTGGTGTAGTTTGGTGTGTTTATGGTGTGAGGTGTATGGTTTTAGGGGTAATTGTCGTTTGTTGTTTAGGTGCAATTTGTGATACATTGGCTTTGGTGTTCCTGGTACTTGATGTTTGTGTTTTTGATTTTTGTTGTGACCTTGTTTTCTTGGAGGTTTTGCGGGGTGCAGGGTTGACATTTTGTTATTGTATTGCTTTAGGGTTTATGATGGATCAATGTACATTGTTTTAGAGGTAGGATCGGTCCATAGGAATCAGACGGTGCAATGCTGTAGGCTGAGTTTTGGGTTTACGTGGGATTGCTGTCGTAGGGTCTTATTTGTAGGTTTGTATTTGTGCTTTTAATTGACTTTGAATACTATGCTATGTGTGTGCAGACGCATGTATTTTATTTGTTACGATACTTACATGATTTGTATTTTGTATTGGAGTGTGCTCTCATGAGTTTGGTTATATTATATAGTTTTGTAGATTTTTGTTACACATGAGTTGCTTAGTGTGATACTCCGCAGGCTGCAGATTCAGGTAGGTTTGATACGTGGTGGCGGTAGTGTGTTCCATGGGTTTTCGTTTGCGTTTTGTATTACAGGTTTAAGGTGTTGTTGTTACTGTTATTATTGATTGCTACATTAAGGTTGTTGGTTTTACTTGTTGCATGAGTTTTCGGATGTGGGTATGACGTTGTTGGCAATTGTATAGATGTGGTATATGTGCTGTGTGCAGACTTTGTGATAAAATATTTTGCGTGATTTGTAGCCTGGGTGGTTTTGCAAGTTTATGCTTCATTTTAGGTGTTTTCAGTTTGTTTTGGTGCATTTGTTTGGTTTTTGGGATTGGATTGCTGGTAAATGGTTGTTAGGTTGTTAATTTAGGGTTTACTAGATTGGTTTTATGGTTTGGTATTTGGTATTATGTTGTTATTCCTATTTACACTTGGGGCTTATGGGTAATTGCATGTATTAGATTAAATTTGCATTGGGATTCGAGGGTTTTATAAATGCATGTGCTTTATGTAGTTTATTTACTGCTGTAAACTTACGGGTTTTGATTGCTTTATTGTATAGTGTTTGGCGGATTTAACGTTTATATTATGTTTTAATTTATGGTTTTATAAAGTCGCATTTTGGTTACGTTGCTTTGTGAGCCGTGGGTGGGTTTCTGATTTGGGATTTGGTTAGTTAGCCTTTTGTTGATGCGCAAAGTTTACTGTTCTTAATTACCTTGGGTAGGGTGTGTGTTTAACGTGCAAGTTTTAGATGGTTTTGTGATCTTTGTTGGGTTTCTTTTATTGTTTGTAATTTTTGATTGGTAATAGCATAGAGTTTGTTTTTAGTTTTTATGATTATTACTTATTTGTGGGTATGATGGCGACGTGATTTGCCTTTATAGAGTGTGGTTATGAGGGTCTCTGTTAGACTTGGCTAGACTGCTTTAGATTGATTGTTGGGATGGTTTCTATGGTCTTGTAAGGTTTCCGTTAGGTTGGTAGTTTTGGTGATGATTGTTTTGCTTGTTTGTTTTGTTTTGTTTTACAAATTGTATTTTGGTTGTTGCTACGCTTCATATTGTGCGTATTAGAAGTTTAGCTTTAGATTTGTTGTGGGTACGTGTGTTGCATTTGAGAACTTGTGCATTTTGTTTAACTGTTAAAGGTTTGTGTTTTTTCCTTTTGCTTACTTTGTTATAGGTTGGTGATTATACCTGTTCGGGGATTTGTTAATTGTAGTTATAGTTTTAGTTTTTGTATTTGGTGTTGTTTATGATGGGTTTTACCTTTCGATATTTAGTATGCTTTCTGTTGGTTTGTGTTTGATGTTGTTGCTTGTATTGTAGAGATGCTAGGTTGTGTTTTATAGTGTTAAAGGTTAGTAGACTCGTTGTTTCCGTAGGTTTAATTGCGCGTTGCTTTCCTGGGTTGGGCGGCGTTTGGTTAGTGTTTCAGGAGTTTGTAGTGGTATTCCTTTATATTAGATTAATTTTATTATGATTTATTTGGTAAGCTTGCTTGCGTCGCTTTTTTAATTTGTTAGTTTGTTTATCGTGGGTTTGGTTGTATTAGTTAGGTTAAGTGGTTACTGCTGGTAGTGTTGCTGCGAAATTTGTGTTTTTGATTGATACTGGTAGATTGGTTTTTGTAGGTTGTTTTGTTGTGTAGTAGGTTTGTAGATTTGCTTGCTTGCGTAGGTGTAGGATTGCGTATATTGATTTATTATAATATGTAATAGTATTCATCGTGTGCTTTTTTATTTTTTGGTATTACTTGTTATAGAGTTAGATTGTTTACGTTTGTTAGTAATGTTTATAGAGTTTCTGTTATTGATGCGGTTATTGTAATGGCAATGTGGCTGGATTAGATTGTAGATTTACAGGTTATTTTGTTTTGTTTAGAGGTTGTTTTGTGGGTTTAGGTTATACTTTGACTTTTTGATTTTGCTGCAGGTCTATACTTCGAAATGTGACTTAGTTTGGTGCATGCGGTTTACAAGTTATGCATCTAAATATTTGGGTATGTATGCGTTTACGGTTTGGGGTTTGCTGTACTTACGGTAATTTGCGGATATTTTACTGATATGTTTATTATGCTTGTTGTATGACGGTATAGCGGTGTATCTGCATGCTTGAAGATAATAAATCTCGGGGACCTTTTGCTTGTGTAATTAAGGGTTTTATAACTGTTATGATGTTGGTTGTTTGCGTTTTGTTTTTCGCATTTGCAGTTTAGTAGATTTACATTTATATAGGTTGGGTATTTTGTGTGTATTGTGTTTGAATTCAAATTTCGGGTGCAGAGCAAGGCGTTTTGTTTTAATTTGTTTTGTGAATGTTTGCAATTTTGTGATTTGTGGCTACTGAATTTAGATGAGTTAGTTTTGTTCTGTATTTTGTGAGATCACACGTTTCAGGTAGTTTTGTATGTGTTTCGAGTATAGTTGCGATTTACGCGTTGGATTACTTGTATATTGAGTTGCTTATTTACCTAGACGGCATACTTGTTGTAAAAGTTGATATTCTTGGCTAAGGATGGATGGTTATGTTGTGATTTTGTATTTGCAGTTAGACTTTGTGCGTTTATGGTATGGTGCAGGTATTTACGAGTTCGGAGTGTGTGGTTTGAGTATGTTACATGATGCATCAACTTAATGGTTGGCTGGTTATTATGTGAAGATTTGTTATACGTGTTAGTTGAGTTTATTTTACATTTTGATTTGTATACGTAATAGTGAGCACCTATTTTCTTTATGTCTTGAATATTACTTTGGATATGTGTAGTATATGTGACATGATTCATTTAGTTAAGTGGTAGGTGATTTAAGTGGATTGTTAGTGTTTGTTGGTAGTTATCAAAGTGTTTGTGGTGACAAGGTTTGGTGTGATTACATTTTCCTTTCCGATAGGTTTGTGGGATTTTTATAGCAGTTTCTGGGACGCAGTTACTTAGCTTGGGTGGGCATTCCGGTGGAGTTGGTACTTTTTGATGATAAATGGGGCAGGTGGGCAATTAGTTAAACTATGGATTTTTGTATAACAGGTTCTTGAAACGGGGCATTAGCTTGGGGTGAGATGTTCCGGTGGTATTGGTGTTTTTGGGGTAATTGTAGCAGGGATTAATCAGTCTAAACTGCGGGTTTTGTTGCCTGTATAGGGTTGATATAATATAGTGTTGTAAGGGTGTGGGATTTGTAGGGGTGTTCTTGGGGACTTGCTTGTATGCCGGGTTTTGCTTTGTATATAGTCACATTCTGGAAGGTGCACATAGAAATTTCGTGGTTTTGCTGTCCTTTTGGGTTTTGTTTGTATAGTGGAATTTTGCTGGGTTTGCTGTTTGGAGATTTATGGTGTTTGGGTGATGATGTGCAGTTTAAGGTTTGTATGTGCAGTTATATTGGTTGACTTTCAGACTGCGTGTTTTGTAGGTAGTATAATGTATGGCTTTGTGTGGGCTTTGTATTTAGGTTCCCGTGAGGTTTGATTAGATGGTAAATTTGGATTTTTAAAGGTTTGTTTGTAATGTGTGTATTTTGTGGGTATGCTGGTTTGTAGCTAGGTTTGTAGTGTTGGTTATGTTTTGATTTGTTGCGGAGTTGAGGGTTTGTGTTAGTGGTGTTAGTAGAGGTAGGTATTTTATTGCAGTCAAAGATTTGGAGATTTGCTGAACGTAGGTTTGTGATTAGTTGTCATTGATATCGACAATGTTTGTTTGGCGGGCATACAAATTATGGATACGTTGTAGTCAGGGTGGATTATTGTACAACCTGGAGCATGCATAACCTAACTGTGTGTTGTTTCCTTGGTTTTTGGTATGCGCATTGTATGCTATAATATGGTTTGTTTAGGTGGAATAGTGGTTGGCTTTATATTTATGATAACGGTTTACTGAATGTTAGATTGTGGTTTTTATTAGCTTAGGTTGCTTTGTTTTGAGGTTGGTTATTATAGTGCTTTGTGGGTTGCCATGATTGGCTTTTACATTTATGGGTCTTGCGTGTCGTAATACTTCTACGTAGATTTGTGGTTTAAGATTGGTTAAGTATTGTTAATATTTCCTTTATTTTTAAGTTGGTTTTATGGAGGTTTGTTGTAGTGTTGACTACAGGTATGTTGGTTTAGTTTTCGTAATAGTTGTTGTTAATTGAGTTTTGTAGGTATTAGTTGTATGAAGTTACTTGATTTGTTATTGGTATGTGGGCATGATCATTTTGTGGGGACCTTGTATATTGCATTTTAGTTTAATTTATTGTAATATTAATATTCGTTATTTTTAATGTTGATATTATTACTTGGAGTTGATTATGGTGGGGATTGTATTGGTATAGGTATCGACATTTAGTTGTTTTATTTGTTTTGGAGGAGATTTGGTTTTACTTTTAATCGTAAGTAGGCAGTGCAGGTTGTATTGTTGATTACATTGTTTTACTTACGCTAGTTGGTTAGTTTTAATTTGTGTTTTTTGTGGTGCAATTGATTGGTAGTGACTTTAGGGTTTGTAAGATTATTTATATGTTGGTATGTGGTAGAACACGTTATTTGGTACGTAGATTTTCCGTATAGATGTTTGATTGTGGTTGCTTTTGGCAGACATTGGGTATTGGTTTGTATTTCTTATGAGTTGCGAAACTGTGTATATTTATTGTTTTAGTTGACGTAAGTGTTGTGTATTTATATGTTAGGAATGTTTGGGCGTTTAGATTTTGTGGGATTTTCATAGTAATGTTGGTTGGAGTGTTTTTATTTGGGTATTGGTAACTTGTTGTTTTGTTTATTTTCTGACGTGTTGTTTTGTGGATTTGTGGTTGTTTGTTATTAAGTTGCTATGTATAACCGTATACGTACATCGTTTTTTGTGGTATGGTTATAGTTATGTTAGTTGCGAGTTTGCGTAGAAGATTGACATTTATCGCATATGCTTTGCAGGTTTCGTTTTGTATATGTGATTGTTCCGACGGGTTTGTGATGCTCGGGTTATTGTTTGTATGTTTTGTGTCGGGGAATTTGGTTTGGGTTTTATAGTGTGTGGTAGTTGTTTACTGTAGACATGAGGGTTTGCTACTTATTAATGTAGGTTGGGTTACTGGTGGGTGGCGGGTTTTCCGGTGTGGGTTTGTGTTCCTTACAAACTTGTTGGTTTTTGATGTTTTACAGGTATGCAGTTTACTTGTTATTCGTGTAGGGTTGGTTTACTTTATATGTTTTGTTGCATTCCTGTGTGTTTAGGTATTGTGCTGTATTGCTTGGGTTGACTAATTTTCGCTTGTTTGCTGGTAGGTTTGGTTTGGATATTTTGTATTTATGCTACTACATGTTTTTCTTAGACTAGGTATTAATAATTTCGGGGAGTTGTTACAGTTGCAAGTTTAGCTTGTTATTTTATTTGTAAGTTTAGGTTTGCAGTTTTGCTTAATATATGTAGTTTAGGGTTTGCTTATCTGGTTGATGGATTTTACGTGGTTTCTCCAAGGTTTCTCACATGGAATTATAGATTTAAGGGGGCTTGCACCCATTGCTTTGGGTTTAGAGTTCTCATATTGCAATGTGTGGTACTTGTTTTGCATTTGTTTGTTTGTTAATTTGTTGTGGGGTTTTGGTGGAGTGTTGGTGTTTTACATGATGTTGGTTGGTTTATGTTGGTTTGCGATTATAGCATATTTTAGGATTGGTTTATTGTGCTACGCTTGTAGTTATATGTTGGGGTAGACTTTGTAGATTTGTGAGTTGATGTCAGTTTATTTTCCGCTTATTTGTGTGGTTTGTTTTGTTTTGTAGGCTTGACTATATTATAATTCGTTTTATAGGTGTTAAGTTAATTGAGAGGCAGATGTGGCGAGTTGTCTGCTTAGTGTTGTTTTTGTAATTTTGCATTTAGGACAGGTGGGTTTTGAGGTTGGGGTGTGTTTGGTATTCGGGTCTGTTGTAGGCTTATTGATCCTATATTGTGTAGTGGGTATCGGATGAATGCTGCATGCGCTTGGTTTTTAGATTTTGGTTTTGTTTGGTGTTGTTATTGGCATAGGTTTATCTTTGTTTGTTGTTTGCGCAGGTTCCGTTTGTACTTTGTTTGTTCGTTGGTTTACTGTATGTTTTAGATTTTAAATTCAGAAGATGGTTTTGCATTTTATTGTAGATTCCTATTATTTGTTGTTTTGGTGTGCTTTTACTATCAGTTTGTCTATAAGGGTTTAGTATAATTTAACTATATTAAGAAATTGTGGGTTTTTGAAAGGTACTGTTAAGGTTTTGGGGGAGTTTGTTTGTTTTTAGTATTTAATTGATGCGTATTGCAGGTTATTTGGTTTTATTGTTTTCCTGTGTTTTGCCTTTGTCTTTATCGCCCGTAACTTCTGTTTCTAGTAAATGTATTGCATGTAATAATTTTGGGGTTTTATAGTTTGTAAAGATTGTGTGATATAGACTGTTGTTTTAAAGGTTTTCTTGCTCCATTATTTAGGATTTGTCGTAGTTGGTTATACTTTGTGGTTTATTGATGTTTCATGCCAAGCTTTGGTTGTGCGGGTGGTTGGGTTTTTATTACGTAATATATTTGTTTAGTTTATAGGTTTGTTTTGCTTGTGTTTTTGCGTAATGTTTTATGAGTTGTTTTGCGAGATTGGGGTGTTTGCACAGGCATGGTGTGTTTACAGAATTTAAAGGTGTTTGATTGGTATGGTGTTGCCTGTTTTGGTTCCTTGGTGGGATATGTGTTTAGGGTTGGTTTGTTTTCCTGCTTTTGGGTCTGTATACCTCTTGGGGTGTGGGTTGGTGTAGTTGGTGGATTTTGGTATTTTGGTAGATTGGTTGTGAAACTGCGGGTTTCTGAGGGTGTGTAGGGTTGATATAATATAGATACCACATAGGTAACTGCTGTAAACGCTAGATTTTGGGGTGTTTTAGCACTGGCAGGGCTTGTTTGGTAGGGTGCAGGAGGAGGTGTTGGGTTTTTTGGGGTTCTGATGTTGGGGAATTGGTATTTATAGTAGATTTGCAGGTTTTGGGGTTTGTTATTGGATGTCCTGGGTATAGTTTTGTCGTTTTACGTGTGTTGAGTTTGATTTCCGGGATTTTGTATTATAGATCCACGAGGTAGGTTTATCGTTTCTTTGTTATTGTTGAACCTTTACGCTGAAGGTGCGAGGGCTTACAATGTAAACTTACCTGGTTTTAATTGTATATTAGAGGTCTGTAACTTTGCTTGCGTTTCGTTTTGATTTTAGGAAGTGTTTGTTTTACAGGTATTATGCATTTGTTTCTTTGTTTATTTGGAGTTTGTAGTTTGAAATTTGTGGGTTTTATGCTGTTTATGCGTTTTATGTGTATGCTAGCTAAATGCGTTTAGTTTTGTGTTTGGGATATTGCTATTTTATGTGTCGTATATGGCTGGTAGTTAGGTTTGTTTCCTTTATGGTTAATTACGTTTACGTGGTTTTATGGATTTAGATATTATGTTTTGCTTGTGGTACATAAATGGTAACTTGCGAGTTTGTTTTTGTTGGGTGTTATTTATGATTGTGATTTTGAGTAGCTGTGGTAAATTTTGCATTTGGTTTGATTTAATTTGATTTGGTTCATTTAGATTTGAGTTTTGGGAGTGTACACTTGTAGGTTTGTGTTTTGGTTAGCTTGCGTATAGGGTTGCATGGGTATAGCTGTTAGGGTGGTACTTTACTGCTGTTTTACAGTTACTATTGTTTTACTTGTAAGAAGTGTTATTGTTCGCAGGTTTTAACGATGGTTTAGGTAGGGGTTGTGTAGGGTTCAGTTTGTTTTCGTTATTTCGGGATAGTTCGGTTAATTTGTGTTACGTGTGTTTGGTTCTTGCATAAATGGTGATATGTTTACTAGTTTACGACTGTCTAGTTTTGTTAGAGTTGTGTTGGTTGTTTGTACACTATGCATAATTTTGCATATGTTGTTTGTGATTTTACGTTAGTTTGTATAGTTGTTAGGGTTTGCGGCTGTGCGATTTGTTTCTTACGCACTTGTTAGGTTATAGTGTAGTTGGTAGTTAGGTTTGTCTAGAATTGTTTGTTTCTGTGGGATAGGTTTTGGGTTAGATTGTGTTTGGAATTATATTCGTTGGGAGTGAGGTGTTAAACTTTGTTTCTTCAGGGGTAGTTGTTGCTATTTGTTTTTTTGTTTTTTGTTAG
>JASAOA010001352.1:0-14944 GCA_030849815.1 Vickermania spadyakhi | reverse complement strand
GGGTAATAGTTTGTTTTTTGTTTGCATTGATGTTGTATATTTTGACTTTATGGGAGTTTTTGGTGTCTCCTTTCCCAAACGTTCGTAGTTAGGTTTCAGACCGGCCTACATTTGTGTTGGGTTTTGGTAATTTTGATTGTGTTGTTTGGATTGCTAAAGGTTGCTAAACTGCCAGGATTACTAGGATGCATATCTGGGTATTATAATGCTTGAAGTTTTTGTTGTACTTTTTTGGGGTGTGCACTATGTTGTTTTCGGGGTTTTCATTGTATGTGCAGTGGTTTCGTTGGTTAAGCGGGGAATGTTTGTAGACTTAGGGTTTTGGGTATTGGTACATTTGTGTTTTCTTGACTTTGTACTGCGTGAACTACGTCATTTGTGGCTGCTGGAGGGTTGATATAATATAGGTACTTGCGGGTTTTTAGGGTTTTTTGTATAAACTACGTGTTTTTAGTAGTGTATTGGCTTGTATGTAGTGATTAGTTATACCGAAATGGTGGTTTGGGCCGGAGTTGGTTGCGTTTGTGGGTGTTTTAGGGTTTTCCAGTGCCTTGTGGAATTGGGTACTATTGTGTGGAGTACTGGCTGGGTTTTTCAGGGAGTTTGGTAATTGGTTTATAGTTATGTCAATATGTTCTAGGGATTTAAATTTTCCTTTTGTGCGGATTCACTGTGGTTTTGGAGGCTTGTGTATGTAAAGGTCTATGTTTGGGGTAAGCTGCTTTTAAATTGTATTTTAGTTGTTGCGATGCAAGTATAGGTTTATATTTGTATAGATTGAAGATTGTATAGTAGGAGTTACTTGCAAAGTCTTTACATAGGTTGAACAATTTCCTTTCATTTTGAGATTTAGACTTTCCGGAGTTTGCGAGGGTTTTGGATTTTGAGTTTGATTTATTGATAGTGTTTACTTGCTGGTATTTTTGTTTGTATTTTGTTTTCCCTTGTGGGTTTGTCGTATAGTGTGTAGTTGGATAGTTTGCAATAGTGTAGGGTTTTGCAAAGGTTGCAAGGGTTGTTGTATATTATTATGTTAGTTATTATGCTTCTTGGATTGTTAAAGGTTTACTTGTACAGTGTGTTGCTTAATATGTATACTTTTAAGTTTGGGTTGCTGGGTAGTAGTTTGACAACAATATGTTTGTTTTATATTGAGATTGACCCTGATTCGTTACTTGTGTATTTGATTTGTTTGTCTACTGTTTATTTATTTTGTTTTTGATTGGTTTTGCTTGTTTAGGTGTGTGTTTGCGTTTAGGTTTAGGTTGTGTTTTGCGTGTATTTCTTAGTCTTTTGTGCTGATTTGGTGTGTTGCTGAATTTAGCATTTGTAGACTGGATAGTTAATAACTTCTAGTTTGGAGTTTTACTTTTAATTCTGTAGTTAGGCTAACGTGTTGTGGTTTGTAGGTAGGTTTTACTTGTACTTATATATTTGCTTTGAGAGATTGTGTTGTTTTTAGGTTTCGCTGTTTCTACGTGCAGGTTGTTCCCTGTACTGATTTATAATGGTAGTGGGCTTTGTGGATTACTTTGCGCGTGTTGTTGTTTCGTATTTGTTAGTTTGTATATTTGTTTGTGTTACAGTTTGAATTTATTACCAGCGGTGTACGTTTCGGGTTTAGGTTAGATTGGTACCTTGTTTACTGAGCGATTGTTTTGCTTATTAAGTTAGTGTACGTTATGGTTTTAGGATTTGTTTAGTTCCTGTCTTTGACGATAGGTTTGCTTTGGTAGTGCGAATATTCTGAGGTATATACATGAGTTACTTGTATAAATATTGTTATGATTTCAGTGTTGACCGCAAGTTTCGAACCTTTCCTGTAATTTACGGTTTTATTGTGCCGGTGTTTCCTCGCGTAGATGTGATATGTTGGATGTTTGGTTTACTTCTAGGGTTGATGGTTTCTGATACAAGTTGTTTAGGTTGTTATGGTTTTAGTGGTTACGTACTTGTGAGTTTGTTTACGTTTACAGTGATTCAATTTGTGAGTTTTCGCTGTGTGCTTGTGGTTTTAACTTAAGTAAGTTATAAAATAGTAGATTGTTAATTGGCTGTGGTTTTGAATTCTGTTTGCTTCTGTGTTGAAGGTTTTCCTTTTTAGTTTGAGCATTGGTGCCGTACTTGTCACTATAATGATTTGTTTGGTTGTAGATTGTTATTAGGTTTTATTTGCAGTTGTGACTTGACGATATAAGATTCATAATTACTTTGTGTCGAGTTTGTTTGTATTAGTATTTCCTTGCGTTGTTTTAAGTTTATGTTTAATAGTTGTATTATATATTTGTATCACTTTATGTCTGTTTGTTTGGTGTACAGTTTAGTTTTGTTGATTGGTTTTTGGTATCATCTATTGCGGAGTAAATTGAATTTACAAATGTTTGGTTAGTTTGTACTACTTGTGTGTTTGATTACTTGTGTGAATGCTAGTTTTATGCTTAGTTGCTGGAGTGGTAGGCGTGTGGATATGTTTGAGTTTGTTTTGTAGATTTACTTTCAGGTTTTTGTTTGCTTATGATGTTGTGGATATTGTAAACATTTTGAGTTTGTTTATGAATCGTTAGTTTACGGTGTTTTTATGAGTGTTTGGTTCGGGCATGTTGCATTCTGGGGTTGGTAGGTTGATGGAGGCTTAGAATTATGTGTATGCCTAAAGGTTTGTTAAATTTGCATTTAGATTGTATGAGCATTGTGTTAGTTTACTTTATGTATAGTGCTTTGATTTGCGTTTTGTTTGGGTTATCTTTACGTAATTTGGTATAGTGTTTTTTGTGTAGGTTCCTATTACAGGGGAACTTGCATAGTTTGATACATGCAGGTTACATATGTTTGAATCTGATTTACGCTGGTAGGTTTTGATTTTAGTAGATATGTTTTGATTTCGATTTTGGTAGGTTTATGTCTGTTATTGTGTAACTATTGTTTTATAGTTTAATTTTCCGAGTTGTGGTAGAGTTAAACGATTATGGTTGATATTGTGTTACTTTCCTTTATAGGTGGGGAACGCTTGGGAAACATAACTTGTAGTTAAGATTGACGTTTGGATATTTGTGTATTTCATGTTTGGCAGTTTGTATTCGCCACCCGATATTTGTTAAGTTTTGTAGGTAGTTACCGTGTAGTTTGCATTGTTTGAGTAGTTTTGTATTGTGTATATTGGAATATGGTTAGATTGTTTGTTTTGGGTTTGTGACACGTTGTGATTTGTTTATTTGTTTGCGCATAGATAATAGTTGTGGAGTAGACGTGGGTAGATTGTTTGTTTTGGGTTTATTAATGTATTAAGATTTGGTATATTAAGGTTGTATGCATACTAGTGCTTGGAGGCTAGTGGTTTGGTTTTGTTATTGGTTGTATTTTGTTTATGTACATTATAATTTCGTGTTGGGGTTCGATAAGTTTTACGTTGGTGTGCTGTTGTTATATAGGTTTTAATTATTTTGCATATTAGTTTACTTTTCGAGTTTAGGTGTTGGATTATACTTGTTTTCCCAGGGTTTTCGAGCTTTGGAGTTTCAGATTCGCTTGTTGTAGACTTTTGAGTCTGCTGTTTTTATGGGTTTTGTGTTTATAAGCTTTAGAATTTGTTATTGTGTAATAATAGCTACATTGGTTTTATGTTTTTGGGTTATTACTTATGGATTGGTAGTTTGCTGATTAGGGTTTATTGATGTTTGTATGTAGGTTTCGTTGGTATGAATGTTTTGCTTTTATTTAGAGTTTGAGTATTTAATTTGGTAAACTTTGTTTTTGTTGTTGGTTTGTTATTGTAGGTTGGACTTAAACGTTTTCGTGGGTTTGTTGTTAAGCATTTTGGGTATAGTTAATACTTGTTGGGTTGTTTACGAGCTATAGTTGTCTTTGCGGTATGGCTTGTTACTGGTTGGGTTTTTTGTTTTGCTTTATTATAGTGGTACTTGCGTGCAGGGTTGGGTATTTGATAGTGGGATTTCCGGAGTGGGAGTTCACTTACGTATCTGGTTTTTGTTGTTTTTCTTTTCAGATTACTTGTGCATGTGGGATTTATAGACTGTTCTGGTTATATTGCTGATTTGCTTTGTTATAGTGGCATCTGCGTGCACTGGTAGGTTTCGCTTACATACTTGGAGTTTGCTGTTTGCCAGTCGGTTTTGATGTACACCTGTGGGTTTTGGGAGGTGTGTAGGGTTGATATAATATACAGGATATGTGCTTTAGGGCTTATTTTACTGTTGTGTAGTGCTTTGTAGGGGCAGCTTGTTAAAAGTCTCTATGATTTGGAGTGGATTTAGTAGTTTTTGTGGGTAGCGCAAGTTTTGGAGTTACTTGTGATTTGGGTTTTGCTAGGGCTTGTATTTACTGATTAAGTTGGTGGGTTCAGACGCAAGTTTAGCATTGTGCTAGAACTTAGGGGTGGGTTGCTGTGTAAATATTGTGCTGGGTGTTATGTTGTTTTGTATGTTGTGTTAGGATTTGGTTCGCAAGGTTGCTGTTTTAGTTGCGGGTTTGCTGATTCCTTTTGGTATAAATTCAAGGCTTGCGATTAGGTTGCTTGGGTTTGCATAAACGTTAACCTTTAAAGCGTGTTCGACGTTTGTGGGATTGTTTGCAATGGTAGAGTTTGTTGTTGCTTGAGGATCTTTTGATTTCGGTTTTGGGTTTTGTACTTGGTGGGGTTTGTTGGTAGTGTGTGTGCTGTTTTGATATTGAGGAGTTTCAATATTGGATTTATGTAGGTGCTAGATTTTCTACTTTTACTAGGGTTATTTGCATGCGGTGAATGTGTAGTTTAAGGATATACTTGTATTGTGTTTATTTGTTTGTTATTAAGGATTTGTTGATATTATGGTTTATGGTTTACTATATGCATTGATTCTTGTAATATTATTTACCCTAATTACATTTGCTTGTTATTACTTTGATATTATATGATATTGTATGTTGTATTGATGTGTAGATTGTATTGTTTTTATAAGGTGAGGGTTATGTTTGTTGTTGCTTTAGTGGTGTATGAATTTGTTTTGTGATTTTGTTGATTACGTTGTGATTTTAGCGGTTTGCTGGGATGTTTTGATTTGCTGTTTTCTTTATGTTTTGATGTTTCTGGATTTGTTCGATTTGTGTGTGGCTTTTGTGCAGTTTTGGAGTTTTGCGGAGTTTGTAGTATTTGATTGAACTGAATGGATGGGTGTTGTCACTGGTTTTACTTATGTACATTGCTTGTTTGGATTTTAGTTTTGCATCAGTGATATGGATTTTGCAAGGGTTGTTTAATGTTATAGTTATTTGTGTAGGTTTGACCGGATATACTTTTGAACAGGGGTTTAATAAGTTTGGGATACTGGTGTGTGTTAGCGTAAGGGTAGTTGTTGGCATTGTGTTAGTTAAGGGTGTTGTATATAAATTCTATGTAATATTGACCCAGTATAGCATTGGATATTATTACTTGGGATTATGTATTGTGATATAAATGTTTGTTATTTAAAGGCTTATGTATTGAGGCATGTTGAATTGCTTTTATTTGTGGATCTTAATGTTTGTTGTGTGTTTTGGATGGTTTGGGTTTTGCTGTTTGGGTTGTTTATAAGTGTTTCTTTTACGTTAGTTTTTGTGTTGTATTGTATTGTTACGGGTTTGTTTTACTTTTTATGACAGTTTATGTATTTGGATTTAGCTACTGTGGATAATTTGGATACTAGGATGATCTTATGACTTTTCAGTTTTGTGTAGGTGTAAATTTACAAGGTTAGGAGTGTTTATGTTTGTGTAAATGTTTTAGTATATTTTATTGGATTATTTTGCATGTAGTTTTGCAGGGTTGTGTATTTATTGTTGTCACACTTCCGTTTTGGTGATTTTTAGGTTATGTTGTTGGCGGATCAGGGTTTTGCTTTGGGTTTTATGATTATGTTTGTATTTTACGTTTACGGTGGGGTTTGTGTATATACATTAGGTTATATTTGACGGCTGCATGTTTATTTTTGTACGTTAGATGTTTGGGTTTTAAAGTTGTGGTACATTGTTGTCTATGGGTTACTTGTTTATTAGTTTAGAAATCTTATACTTATACCGTTAGTTTGCTGTAGTATTTGTATTGATTATAATTTTATTTTCGCATTTAAGCCTATTTTATGGTTCCGGGGAATTGAGTGTTTAGGAGTTGTTTGTGTAGGGCTGTGCACCGAGCCTCACTTAGGATGCCTGCAATTGGTTTCCCAGAGTTGTTTGCTTTATGACTGCGTAGTTGGCGTTAGGTTTGTTTGATTTTGGGTAGGTTTGTTATTTTAGTTTGTTGTTTGTTTTAATTATTTGTTTGTTATGGTATTTTGTTGGTGTATTTGAAGATGGGGATGCATTGATTTTAGTATACCTAGTTATGGACGCTGTGGCTGCCTTCCATAAGGTGGTGGGTTTACGTGTTTACGTCTTTATTTTCCTTTGATTTTGAAGTGCGAGGGTTCGGGTGTTTTCTTTACCGGTTATTGAAGACTTGGGTGTGATATGTGAGGTTTTACGTAGTGTGCGTAATTTAATTTATTGTAGTGTTACTGTTTTGTTGTATTGAGAAGGGTTGCAGATTTGTTGGTTATTCCTCGTGTATGGTTCGGGGTATTGTGATTTTGCTTTGAGTTTGGTAGGGTTTTGTTTTAATAGTACCGTATAGGTGTTTTGGCCAGTGTTTTGTTACGGCTTGTAGGTTGGTTGTTGTGTGCGTACGTAGGGATTTGGTACAGATGGTTCCTTAGTTATGATTGTGTTGAGTAGGTGTTTGTGGGTGGTTGGTTATCGAGTTTGTAGTTGATTCGTATTTTATACTGCTCAAATATTTAATCTGCGATGTCTTGTGTGTTATGCAGATAGGTTTGTAGTTTATATTACTTGTTAATTTGTGTGTTTTAGGAGTTACACGTTTTAAGTTTTAATGTGTACGTATAGTTGTTTAAATGGTGTTGCTTTGCGTTTTTCCTTTTATTTTATTTGTATTCTATTTGCTTACGTTTTACTGTTTAACGGTGTTGTGTGCTACTTAGGGGAGTTGTAGTAGGCGTTGTTGCCTATGGTTTGGTATATTCTAGGGTTTATGTTTGTGTGTGGTTTTGATTTTCTGGTGGTTTGGTTTTTAGTTTGGGTTTTAATTGATTTGGTGGATGTCCGTAGATTGTGAGTTTTATAATATGTGATGTTGTAGTTGTTTTTTGATACAATGTAATTTTAGTTTTGTGCGTTCTCATGACTTTGATGTTTAGTGTTTTGTTTTAAATAGTTGTGCTTGTTGGCTCTTTAGATTTACTTGCTAGTATGTGCAATAGTTAGGTATTTTAATTTGCTATGAAGTTGTGTAAGTTTTTGTTTACTTGTTTTGTTTTCGGTTACGTAGATTTGTGTTGTTTTGCCAATTTATTTTGTGCTTGTAGATGGTGTTTTAGGATATGTTTGCTTGCTATGTTTATTTTGGTGCTTTGTTTTGTTTATAGTACACTCGTAGGTATTGTTGTAGTTGGTACTTGGCTGTTTTAAATTAGGATCCATACTAATAGGTTTGTTATAGTCCCGTTATGCGTAGGTTTTTAGTCTGTAATTGTTGCTAGATTTGTTTGAATTAATGCGTGGAATTTGTGTTTCCTTGTGTGTTTTGTGTATTCTTGGAATTTTTCGTTTTGAATGTTGTAAGTACACTGTAGTTTTGCAGGCTTTAGTATAGGTTTAGTTTGGGTTTTTATATTTGGTATTGTTATTTGTTTGGTACGGTCACATGTTGCTGTTTCGGGGGTTCTACGCTGCCGATTTTGTATTCAGGTTAGAGTTGTTATAATATAGGGCATGTAGTTGTCGGATTTGGAGTTTTGTGGGGTAGGTTCCGCCTATGATAGAGTTGTTTTGTGAGTAGGTTAGTGGTAGGTTTTTGTGCCTTAAACTACCGATTTTGTGTGGGCTTAAGGGTTGATATAATATAGGTTTTGGGTGGGTACAGGCTTTTTAAGGGTATTTTGCTTTTGGTACGTGAGATGGGTTTATAGTAGGTTTATAAGTGTGTTTGATGCTGTATTTAGTGTTGGGGTTTAGTTCCCTGTTTTCGAGGTTTGATAGTTTACCATGGTAGTTGTAGATTTAGGTTTGCGGACGATCGTTTTTGTAGGGTTGTAAGTTTGTGAGCTTTTTGTACCAGGTTATTTTTGTATTTTGGCATTGTGTTCTGCGTTTAGACTTGATAGTTAGAGGATTCGCACTGTGTTTAGATTTGGTTTTGGAGCTTTGGTTTTTATTATGTTGGCGGGTTTGCGGTACGCCTGAGGATTTTGCAATTCAAAGTTGTTTGGTTCCTAATAGTGACTTGGTGGTGTGGGTTTGGCGATTATGCTACTTTCAGGTATTGCTTGTGGGTTGGGTGATAGGATTCTTGCAGGTGGGTTGTGATTGTTTGTAGTAGTTGTTGTTTTATTTGCAGCTAAGGGTTTGGTGTTCTAGTTTTTACTTGGTTTGGGATTGTAGTATAATTTGTGATTAGAGGTTGTTTAGTTGATTCTATGTTTCCTATTATTCAAGTTTGTTGTAGGCCTGTTGTTGCGTGTTTTTAAGGGATTGTATTGTTGTAGTAATTTCGATGTAGAGTTTTACGTGTATAGGATAGGTGGTTTGGTTGGCATATTGTTTTATGAGTTTGTGATATGCGTGGTGAACTTGTTGTTGGTTTAAGGTGTATTTGGTTGTAGGTTACGTGGAGACTTTTGGGTTTGGGGTTGTATATGTTCTTCGGGTAGGGTTTGTTTAAGTACGTTATATTGGTGTTTTTGTGTAGGTTTGTGTGTTTCCTTTTGCACTGTGGTTGGTTTAACTAAGTTTTTAATTGGTATTTTGGATATTTGTGGATTACTTTGTGGATTTATCATTTTAGTATATATTGTTAATGTAGCGTTTAGTATTTGTTTTGCTAGATTCTGTGTATTTAGGTCCTTTCGTGGTGTATAGTAGTTTGTGTTTGCTTAGCATCGTGGCTTAATCGTAGATGCTTATTTTTCGTGTTTTATTTATATTTAACTGTAGGCTGAAGTTTTAGGTTTTTGATTGGCTGTTTGGTTATAGTTTAGAGTTAGTTGGGGTAGTTTCAGCACTCGAGTTTTCAGGGTGGTGTTGGTTGCCGAGATTTTGTTTTCCAAGGGATGGAGTGGTTTACATCGTTGTTGAAGTTTGTGGTTTTGATACGTATTATTTGTTTGTGGGTTGTAGGTTACAAGAGTGACTTGATGATACTGATCTTTATTATAGTTTAGTATATTGTATGGGATAGGTTTAGCTTATTTGTTGACGATTTGTAGTTACCTAAGGGTTATTATACATGCAAGATAATTGTTTTCGGGACACAGATTTTGATTTGTATTTAGGCTTAATAGTTGAGGTGTTGTTAACTACAGTGCTTTCCTGGTTTAATAGTCTTTCTGGGGTTTCCTCCATAAATGTTTTTATTATAGTGTATGGTTTACGTTTTGTTTGATTGATGTATTTTAGTTTTGTGCTTTTGAGTTGTGAAATGTTGGTGTTTTTGTAGATTGGATTAGAGTACTCCTATATTGAGGTTTTGATTTATTTAGGTTAACTGTTTTGTGTATGATGATTGTATCGTATTACTGTTTGTTGCGATGGAAATATTACTGGATACACGTTTAAGTTGTAAATCTTAAGCTTGTTGTGATGTAAACGTTCGATAGGTTTGTAGTTTTATGGTAATGCTTACTTGGGGTTTATGTGTAGTTACTTTTACTTCTATCATTTGTGAGTTTGGGTAGGGGTGTTTTTTATTGTGTTTAAAGTGTTTGGTTGCACACGTCTTGTGGGGTGGTTGTTTGGGGTTTGTGTGTCCTTAGTTATTATGTTACGTTTAGCTGTTTTGTGGACTGTGTATGTGCCATATTCTGCTACTTGTTTGTTTTAGTTGTTGCTCTGGAGATATTAGTTGTTTTCCGTGGATTTCCTTTGATTTGCTGGTACGTTAGTTTTAATTGTTGTACATGGGTTCACTATTATAAGTTATTGACGAGGTTTTCGTATACATTGAGTGTATAGATATTTATTTGTGCTGTAGTTATTGTATTTGCATAGTATTTGCAGGTTAGTTTATTTGTATTTAGATAAATATTGCTTGGGTTTGTGCGTACTAAGGGTGTTGAATATTGTAGTTGCTGTATTTTGATGTGTTTAGCTGGTGGCTTATATGCTTTTATAATTGCTTATGTTACGCGGTTTGCTTTGGGTTATAGTAGTGTAGTAGTTGTTTCTTTGAGTTCTCAAGTTTATATTATGTGTGTGGTATTTAGTTGCTTTAACCGATGTTTGCAAGGCTGCGTTTCGGTGGTTGGTACACTTTTGTGAGGGGTGTTGTTATTTCGAGTATGAGTGGTGCTTCTGTAGGTATAGCTTTTGGTGTAGTTATTATTTGATGTATGGTATATAGGTTATAGCTTGTTGTTTTGTTGGGTTTCTTGTTTTGGATTTTGAACAGTAATGCAGTGGTAGCTTGTAAAGTTTTGCTGTAGGGTTTGGTTTGTTATTAAGGTGTTGTATACGCAAGTTTCCAATTTGGTTCGGAATTTGTGGCGACTGAATGGCTTGAACCTTGATACATTTGCGTGAATGTTGTTTGCAACGCGCTACTTTGTATGTAGTTTGGGTGGGTGTGTTTGTATTGTAATTTAATGTGATGGGTTTGTTTTAAAGCTTAGAGTTAAGGTTTCACGAGTAGATGTTCCGGTGGGGTTCCCTAGGATACGTGATTTATACTTATGCGTGGTGTGGTTGTTGGGCATACTTGGATTTGGTTTTGTTCCGATTAGGGTTATACATCTACTGGGTTTCCTTGGATTTAACAGGTAGCATTTTTTGATTGGTTTAGAGTTTTACTTGTGTTTGCTGTAGGTTGGATTTTGATTTACTTTTGGATTGCTAAGGCTTATACTATTTGCTGGCATTCGTTTTAAGAGTTGCTACTTAGGATGTTGGTGGGTTTTTGTGTTATGGTGTTCTTTGTGTTCTGATTTGTTGGTTTTTAATATGTTGGTATTTAGGTTTGTGGGGTATGCATAAGACTTTGTGGGTCACGGATTACTAGTGTTTGCGGTCGTTCTGGTTGTTACGGTGTTTTTGGTGTTTTACGGTTTGTTCTAGGGTTGTGCGCTTATATTTGCAGTATAGACATTTACTTTTGTTTTACTTGCTGTTTGATGTTCTTTATGATTGATTTATACCTGTAATATTGTACACTACAAGTTTGCGTATTCGTTATTACTTTATTTAGATTATTTGCGATGGGTTTATAGGTTTGATTTGATTTAAGTTTTTGGATTGTTGTTTTCCTAGTAGGTTGTTATATGGTTTACAACATTTTGGTTTTTGTAAAGTTGTTTGTTATTTGGTTAAAGTTTAGACTGTTATTGACTGCTGTGGGTTTATATTGTGTATGTTGCTTTGGTTTTGTGCACTTGTGAGTTTTGCTTGTTTCCTGGATTTTTACCTGTGCGAGACCTTTTAGGGTTTTAAGGATTTAGGCTTATTCTTGGATTTGTCTGGTAATTATATGATTTTGGGAGGTGTGTGGTAGGCTCGAATTGAAGACGTGTTTGGGGTTGTTATAGCCCTAAACTGCATACTTAGTGTGAGGTTAGGGGTTGATATAATATAGATTTCATGTGTTGGAGTGTTGCTTATGGTGTTTTAGAGGTTTCTACGTTTAGATACCACTTATATTGGTGTAGAGCTGTTTTTTGCCTTTTTGGGTTTGGGTTTCTGTGTAGGGTGAACTTACAGGTTAGGTTTCTGCGTGTTGGTGTAGTGATTTGGAGCATTTTTGTTGTATTTTAAGGGTTTGTTTATAGAGGCATGGTTTTGATGTTTGTGGTTGCGATGTGTGTTGGTAGTTTGGTAGCTTGGGTATATAGGTTTGTAAATTTGTATTTGTATTTGTTTAGCTTAGTTTGGGGTTTAAAGTATAGATTTGTATACGCTAACTGCGGGGTTTGCGGTATAGTTGTTTAGATATTTGTATGGGTTCGTAAGTGTGTCGTTAGTTTGCTTGCGGGGCTGTTGTGTTTGACTTTATCTAGGGTTTTATATGTAGGTATTGGCGATGATAAGTTTGTAATATTAATTATTTTCGTTGTTGTTTTGGTATTACTTTTGATGATGCGTGATTTTAATGATGGTAGTTTGTTATATGTTTGAGTTTAGTTATGTATATGGTTGTTGCAGGGTTTGTGATAGGTTGTGCATTATGCTTGAATGCGTATTCTTATTTGTAGGTTACTGTTTTGTTATGTTTAGGTATGTTGCGGTAATAGTTGGTGTTTTATTAGTTACTTATAGGTTTTATGTATTTGTTTGTTTGGTTTTGTATGTTTCCGTAATTGGTGCAGGTTTATGTTTGTTGTTGTTGTGTTTAGGTTGGGTAGAATGTCGGAGTTTGTTATATGGAGTGGATTTTGTGACAATGTCCGGGATGTTTGTAAGATATTATTGAGTTGTTGTTTGGGGGATCGGCTTTTAGGTTTATGTTTTCTGCTTTGGTTTACCTGTGCTTTGATTTTGTTTTATTCTCTTATAATGCGTTTGTTGTATGGGCTAGATTGCTACACGTTTCAGGGTATTATGTTAACGTCCAGGTTGCAGGGATCGAAGGCATGACTTTGTGTGTTTACTTTGAATTGTGAATATTTAATAGTCAGGTTGTTTTAATTTAAGAGTTTATTGTGGGTGGGTTAATGGTGTTTGTTGTAGCTTGTGAGTTTATGTTTAGATTGATGTTTGGGGTTTTATAGAGGTAGGTGTATTGGTCATATGGTTTGCGTACAATTTTGGTTTGTGATTTGGACGTGATGTTTTAGCTTTTTATGTTTATTATTTGGAGTTTCTTTTTGGAGGTTTTGACAGTTGTTTACTTGTATCTGCATTCTTGTGGTGTGTTTTGTTGTGATATTTGTGATTTGGAAGTTGGGGTGTGTTTTCTTTTCCTTATACTTGGTGCTGTAGTTGGTGTGTTTTGGGTTGTGGGGTTTAGTGGTTACTTTTTGGGAGGTATAATAAGCTACTTCAATACGTGATTAAATTATTTAGCATTGTTCGGTGTGTTTTTATTTCTATTCTTTATTGGTTTGTATATTGTAATGCCTGGTTTTACTTGTTTATTACATTGTTAACTGTTGGTAGAAGTGTTTATATTATAGATGTGTACTTTGGGGTAGTTGTTCAGATAGTTTGTGTTATGGAGCTTTTTTCGAGAGTTGCTTTACTGTTACAGTTGTGTTGAGTTATGTGGTTTACTTTGGGGTTTGTGGTAGTACTAGTTTTGAGTAGGTTTAATTTGGTAGCTTTTTGTTTTAGGATTGTTTGTTTCCCTGTATTTGCTTTATAGAGTTTATTTGATTGTAATACTAATTTGTACCTATGATGTGCATTTGACCGTTATTACTTTGGGTTTATATGTGTATAGTGCTGATAATATAGGTAGGTAGGCTTTTGTTTGGTTGGTGTTGGGGTGTTGCATATTAGTAGTTTCAGTGTGTGTTAATTATACGATGGTGCTTGTATGTCGGGTTTATAGATTCATATGTTTCGATAGTGCCGAGTGTTTATTGTTGTTTTTTGATTTGCGCTTTTATTCCCTGATTGTTATTGTAGTAGTTAGCTTTTGTTTGTTTGCTGGATGGTGGTACTCCGGGTGATAAAATGGTTTAGTGCTCATTTCTGTGGGTTTTCCGATTTCTGTTGTGTTTAATTTTGCTTTTACTTTTATAATTGCTGTTGGGTTTAGTTCCTGCATGAGCTTCTTTGTTAGATAGATTTGTTAGGTTTTCATTTAAATGTACAGTTGCTGTTTGTAGGTGTTTTGGTTTTGCTGCGACATTTAGGATTGTTGTGGCAGGTTGTTTTTCGTTAAGTTTGTATTTCGCGATTGATTTTGATTGTGTTGTTTGTAATTGTAAGGTATGTTTATTTTATACTTGGAGTTTAGCTTGGTGTGTAAGTTTTCTGGTGTTGAGTGTGTTTAGAGTTTTGATTTGTCCGATGGTAGTTTGCATTTTTTGTTTGTATTGTACATAATGGTTTTCAATATTTACTTGTACACTGCCTTTCGTTTATTTGTTTTTATTATATATTCGTTGTGTTTTGGTTTACAGAGTTGCTGTGCACTTGCTGGTAAACATGTCGTATATTTGTTTACTTGTATAGTTAGGCTTGCAGGTTAGTTTACCAGTTTGCTTAAGGATTTGTTGTTTGGGCTTTGTGTGTGGGATAATATCTTACAGATTTGTAGGTTTCATTATAGTAAATTGGCTGTATGTAGTTAACTAATTTACTTGCATTGTCCGTATGTTTTTGTATGGTTTGGTAGTTGTTATTCGCTTAGTGACGTGATTGTTTTAGATTTATGAGTTAGTTAGTTGTTTCCCTTTCTTTCTTGCAGGGCTTTATTGTCTACTTTTGTTAAGGTTGGTTGTTGAGTTCGAGATTGGGTTTATTTTATGTGTTTTGCAGTTTTAACTTATATATTAGGGTTGCTGTGAGTATGGTGTATATGTATAGTGCATGCTTAGATTTGTAAGGCACTTATCTTTTGGTTTTGGGGTAGGGTTTTGGTTTGTAGTTTGTTGTGTGTTATATATGGCATATTATGTTAGATTGTAAGATAGTGTGTTTTAAGTGCGGGTTTTTGTGATCGTGCGCGTTGTTAGCTGGTTATGGTATTTACATTTGGGGTAGTTGGGTGCACTTGTAATTTGGGTTGTGTAATTTTGGTGCTTTATTGCATGTTAGTTTAGTTGTGATTTGTTTAGTTTGAGTTTGTAGGTTTTTTACAACAATTGTTTCTTTGTTTTGCTTTGCCTTATAGTTTTAAGGGTCTGTTATGCGTTTGGCTATAATTTGTACTACTGATATTACATTTGGCTACAGATACAAGCGCCGCGGATTTAGTTTTCTG
>JASAOA010001351.1:0-14944 GCA_030849815.1 Vickermania spadyakhi | reverse complement strand
ATGTGTTAGACTTATAAGTCTGGATTACGTGTATGACTACATTGTAGGTTTCCGCAGGCGTTTATATTAATTTGCTTACGTACTTGCGAGATGACTGTTTATAACGTTGTTTAAGGGTGTGCTTCGGGTCGCCAGGGGTTGGGCTTTATACTTCGGTTTGTGAGTGCTATATTGCACTTAAAAGTTTCGCATATGGTTTGATTGCATCGTCATTAGTTGCGAAGGTTTTGCTTGTGTGCATGTATTTAGTACTTCTTTTGTGTGTGGTTTGGGTGTAGTTTTCGTTCTGGGTTAGGGTTTGTTGCCTGTAAGTGTGGTGGTTTTTGATTGTGTATATTTACTAATTATGTTTACAACATTGGGATATGCGTGTTTTGAGTGTTGTGATTACGCTAACTTACTTTGGTTTAGGGTTGGGGGGTGGGGGTTTTTAGTTTACTAATATCTTGTGGTAAGTACTTTGATTTTAGCTTTGCTGCAATATGTAAGGTTCTTACATGGATTTTTCCGGGTTTGGTTTAGTTATGGATTCCGGAACGTGTACTATAATTGTATTTGAGTTTGTTGTAACAGCATAGGTTGTATTTTGGTTTACAGGTTTACTTGTATGTTTGCTTTGTTGGTGGGGTGGGTATGTGAAGGGTTTACCACACGGGTTTTGTATTGTGTTTAACTTTTTGTTTTCCTTAGTTACTATGGCGAAGGGTTTGGGTTTACTTTAATTTTGGTGAAAAGTATAGTAGAATTCTGCACCTTGAGTAGATTGTAAACCTGTGAGTGTTTGCTTTATGATTGTAGTTTTTGGTTGTGTAATTTGGTGTAATTCGTGTTGTTTTGGGTTTCGGGGTGGGTACATACTATTTGCTGTTTGCTGAGTGGGTTTGTTTACTTGTATTTCAATTTGCATACGTTAGCGTGCTTTCGAGGTTGTGCTAGCGTGGGTTTTGGTTTGGTTTAGATTGCGTTGCTGTTGAGTGTGTTGGTAGGGTTTACTTTGTGCCCATGAGGTTTGCGAGGTGTTGGTGTTTGTGCTTGCGTTGATTCTTTTGTTGGATTGGTGTTTTCTTAATTAGAGTTGTTATTATGTTGGATGCTTGTTTATGGTTTGCATTATTATATGTATTTGTTTAAGGCTATATGTTTAATTTTGCTGTTGAGCTACTTTTGTAAAGTGTTTGATGATGTGTGTGCTTTGATTTCTAGTAGTTTTTGTTGCGAGTTGGTGTTTTACTTGTCGTTTGGAGTTTGCGCGTTTTCCAGATTGTTCTATTTGTTTGGTTTGTTGCTTGGCTATCTGTGAACAGTTTGGTTTTGGTTTAGGTTTATATGCAGGGAATTGCTTGAATGCGGCTTTTTGTTGTATTAGGTTATTTGTGTTTTTGGTTATTTATGTGAATATGATTCTGCTTTGTAGGGTTTGGGTTTTGCTGTGTAGGGCTTTAGGGTTCATAATATTTCGTGTAGTTGAGTTTGTTATGTTATTTTAGATTTGCTTGCTGATTGACTTGTTATTAGTTCTAATTTAGGGTTGTGATTGGTGTAGTTGATTTGGTTGGTGGAGTTTGGTGTTGTGTGGTTTTTATTTGGTTTTTGTGTAGGCAGTTGTGTTCTTTTCCAGATGGGCTTTACCTGAGTTTGCAAATTTATGTTTGGCGGTTATTGTTTATTTTGTTGTGCTACATTTTGGGGTGCATTTTGAGGTTGTTTTGTTTTGTAGTCGTATTCCTATCGTAGGTCTTGATTGCGGTAGGGTGTGTTGCATTGCTTGTTTTGTTGACATTGTTAGTTTGACCTGTGTTACGGTTGTATTATATAGTTTTAGAATGTATATAGTAATATTGTGCGCGCCTCAAAAGTGAGTATTGTATTATTACTTTGAATTGTTATGTTTGTGTATGCTGCGATTTAGTTCTACGTGTTTTTGATTTTTGTTGTTATTGTATGTTTTGGTATTTGTTTTGTTTGTTTGAGGTTTGCTTTTCAGGAGTTGGGGTGTAATGCTTCGTTATATTAATTGACTTCCGATTTAGGTTGTATGCTTTGGGGTGGGTTTTGGGATATTTACTTGTTAGGGTTTCACTAGGTCGAGCCCCGGGAGTGTTGTTTTACGTAGTGTGTTACGTTGATATGTTTTGTAGGATTTAGCCTGTTGTTTTGCTTTAGGTGGAATTTTGATTGATGTGTTTAATTTTAATGTTGAGAGTTGTTTGGTTTATAGTATAATAGGTGTATAGTCGTGGGTTGTTTGTTTTGGTTATTTATACTTGGTTGTATTTTCGTTTGTAAAGTGTTTTATTTTGGTTTACAGTAGCGTTAGTGTTTGTTGTAGGTTTGTGTGCTTGCTTATGATACTTTGTGTAGGGTGGTTATTTCGAGATTTTCCTGGATGGTTTTTATTTGATACTCCTGGTGCGTTTGCTTTGGCTTATGCGATAAGATATTTTGTTGTGCGCGCAGGTTTTGATCGGTTTTAATTTTTTGTGCTTGTTTGTGGGATTTAGTTATAGCGGGATTTGTAGATTTGTGTACTGATAGGTTTGCTTGGTTTTATAGTGCAGTTGTTTTGAGTAGGTCATTTTGCTTAGGAATGTTTTTGGAGTTTTTGTATAGTATAGAAGGTTTTAAGTTTGTGTGAATGTTGAGTATTATGCTTACGGGGTTATTGCTTAATTTGTGGGCACCTGCGAGTTTTGTGTACTGTGTAGGGTTGATATAATATAGCTGTGCATGGAGTCATTACGGTATAAGAGTTGGCATATTTTGTGTATGTTATGCTTAACTAGTACAGGCAATAGTATAGGTTGCCTTATAGGTTGTTTTGCGGGGTTTTATGGTGGATTTAGAGGCTGTTACACAGTGTTGTTGTGCTTAGGGGTAGATCGTAGTAGTTTGTGTAGTAGTGCAGATTTTTGATTGGTATGTTGCATAATGGTTTTGGTGCAGGCTTAGATGGGTCTTGCGCGTTTTTGTGGCGAGGGTTACATACTTTCTTTGAATGTAATTTCGGTTGCTGTAGATTTTAATGTTGAATACTTTGTTGTTTTTGGTTTACAAAGGTATCATTCATTGCAGATTTGTTTAGGTGTATGTTTACATGTTCGTTTTTTGTGTTTGCTTCCTGTAGTGATTTGTTGGACCTTTTGTTTAGTTGGTTTTGTTTTAATATGCGGCGAATTTGTGGGGTAGGTAATAGTCCGTGTAGGTTTCGTAAATCACATTGTGTTAGTTTATATTTTGTGTTGCGAAGTTCTGTTTGTTTGCATACTTTCCTATAGGTTGGTGCAACGTTGGGGTTTGGTTTTAAGGTAGAGATTCTGCTGCAGGAGGTTTGTTCACTTCTTGGTTTGGGTATTTCGTTGTTTTGTAAGATGCTTCGTGTCGTGTATGCTTGGTTTGTTGATTGGTGGTTGTGGTGGATTGCGGTTTGAATTTACTTTGTCCTATTTGAGATTTGTTTTGATGCGTGGGATTGTTATGTGTTATTTACATTAAGGTTTAGTAATAGTGTTAATTTTCAGGGGTTGTTTTTATTATTACATTGGTGTTTATATTTTAATTGTGATTTGGTTTGTAATATCAAGATTGTTGGAGTTCCGAGGTTTGATTTACGGCTTGCATTGTGTTCCTACAGTATTGTGTGATGGTTTGGGTTTTAATGTAGACAGTATGATTCAGGCTGTGATTTTGAAGGTTTAATTTTAAAGTCGTTAAATGTTGGGATTTGCCGGTAAGATTTTGTTGGTGTTTAAAGGTCTAGGCACTTATTTTGTGTGTTCTTGTGGGTTGATTGAGAGTTTGCTTTTAATGATGGTTGTAGATGGGTTACGGTATACATGAATTACTGGTAAGGTAGTTTTGTTTGTTTCTGTTAATTGCCGGCTTTGGGCATGTAGTTTGCATGATATTTTATTGTTTATGTAGCGTTTTTACTTGTAGGGTTTGCATTGTTCTGTTTTGTTATTTTGTTTTAAATTTATTTTGGGATGTTGTTTTACTTGGGTTCTTAATTTTGAGTTAGGTAGTTTGTACACGTTAATTGTATCTTTTTAGATATACTACATATTTTAAAGCTTTTTATACTACTTTGAATATATGTTTCCTTACAGTTACTTGGTGTAGTGTTCGTAGATTTTGGTATCATTCTTTGTTTTAGATTTTACATTTTTGTTTTGGTTCTGTTTAACTGGTTTGTGCTTTATTGTTGTTTTATTTATGTGGGTGTTTTAGTACGTTGCATGTGGGTTGGGCAGTTAGTTGGGCATAGTACGTGCATGTTTTGTAGATTGTGATGTATGTTGTATTTTATTGCGTGGATTTCCTTGCTGTTATTGGTATTTCGGGTTTTAAATGTTGCACCTGAGGGTTATGTTTTAGGTATATGTAGCGTACGCTTGATTAATAGTTGCTTATAAGGGTAATAATATTGTACTATTTTTTGTGTTTATGATATTACTTGCATATAGTGATTTGGTAACTTTTTAATTTGTGTTAGTTTTGTATGTGTTTCTTATTTGCTGATTGGTAAATCCTAGGTTTAAAGATTTGTTAATTATAATTATAGTGTAGTTTGTTTTAGATTTTGGTGTTTGACTTAGGTATTGTTGTAGTTTTATGTTAGTCAAGATGTGCCCTTGATATGTTAGATGGTGTAAAATTGTCGTTATTGTGGGCATCATACATTATGGTTTGGCAATATACATGTTTTTACTTTTGGGTTTGTTTTTGTTTGTAGGATTACGTTACTTTTATTGTTTATTGGCTGACTGGTTGGGTTTGCTTGTTGTGTTGTTATGGGTTGTGCTTTATTTGTCAAATTCTGTAGTTTGGATTGTTCGTCTTGTTTTGATTCCATAATTCACTTAGTTTCCAATTTTGTATGGTCGATTATGTTGTTATTTAGGTTTGGGTAATTTAGCTAATTGTGTTGATTTTGGTTCAAAGGTTTGGTAATTGGTGTTTATTTGTTTTGAGGGTTTTATTTCTGCATTTATATTGACGTTCTGGAGTTACGGATTGCGGGTCGTTTTTGGTTGTGGTTTGTTAGGTTTCATGTTTTTGTACTTACGAATTAGCGCATAGCCTGGGTATTGGTATTTGGTTTACAGATATTTGGTATTTGGTAGCTTTCGTGACAGCATGTGAGTTTGAGTGGATTGGGATTACAATTTTCGTGTTTAGGCTTGGATATGTAGTGTTGTTTAGGAATTTTGCGTCAAGTAGGTATAGTTGGCGCTGGGACTGGAACTTTGTTTTGCATGTTGTAGATTTGTGTATAAGTTGTATCTTGTTGGCCAGGTTGTTTTGGGTTTGTTTAAAGTTGGTTTTAGCTTTTGTTTTATTTTCGAACATTGTTTATGTTTTATCCTATACATAGATGCTAGCTTGTTTGCGTTTTGCTTTTAGCGTTTACTTTGGAACCTATTTGTATTTTTGTGTTGGGTGTTTGTTTTAGTTTTGATTGTTATATTGTGATGGTTATGGCTTTGTAGTTTTTGTTTGTGTTTATAATGTGGATTGTTTGCTTGTGCGTGATTTTTACAGTGCTAATTGACTTATTGTAGAACGTGTATTTTTGAGATGTTGTTGTGGTTTATGTGCGTAACTTGGCTTCAGCAAATGCGTTTTATTGTTTATATGTTGTTTTGTTGTTCTCGGATTTTTGTGTGCTTGTATTTAATTACTTCGCGTTATAATATTGTCAGTGGACTTTCAGGGTTTGTATATTTAAAGGCTGTACCTTCTTGTTTTGTAGGTTTATATGTATTTATGTATACGTGTGTTGTTTAGGTATTGTTATGGTTGTAAACTTAGAATTTTATTAGAGTTTGTAATAATGAACTTCCATTGTCTTTGTGTTTTGGATATTACTTTATATGGTAATGGTATGTTTGATAATTTGGTGTACGTGTTGTATATGTGTGTTCGGATTGTAATTTGTAAAGTTATGGTCCACTTGTTTGTTTGTTATTTGTGTATTTTGTATTTACTTTTAGATTTGATTTGTTTCGGGTTTGGATTTGCGTTTTGTTTCTCGTTTTACATTGTTTGTTTACGTGTTATATTAGGGTTTATTTGTTGTCTGTAGTGTGGATGAAATTTGGTGGCGACTTGCTACACGATTGGGGTGCTGTGTGAGTTTGATTGTAATGTTTATGGGTGCTCTCTAGTTTTAGTTGGTATTTTTGTTTTGGTATTGTACTTTTAGTTTTAGATTTGGGTAAGCCTGTTTTTGCTTTGTTTTAGCTGGTTGTATACCGGTCATTTTGACGCTTAAACGGTTGTTTGTATTTGAGCTCTGATTCGTGAGTTTGTGGGTATGAGTTGCAGATTTTTCTGGTTTTTGTGTTTTCGGGTTTTCGGGGTAAGTGTCATTTTACAGGGGAACTGCAGGTTTTCGCTGTGGTGTAGGGTTGATATAATATAGTGGATTGTCAGAAGTAGGGGTTTATTTAGGTATTTTGGGTGGTTTTTTAGGGGATTTGGTGTGTATTAGTGGATTTAGGCTGTTTTTAGGTAGATTTGGTGGTTTATAGATTGGTTACATACAATTTTGCATAGTTGTGGGTTTATATGTGTGTTTATTTGCGAGTTTTGAAGTTTTGTAGTGTTATTTACTGGCACGTTTAAGGCTGTAGGAGTTGCTCTTCGGAGTTTGTTTTAACGTGTTTATGCAAAGGGTGTTAATGTAAGTTACTTTTGCGTTTGTGGGGTACACGTATTTTGTGTTTTTGTAGGTTTGGTTATTTCGTTCTAGATGTTGCAAGTTTGGTTTGTGGGCGTTTTAGGTTGTTTTATTGTTAGGTATTAGGTATTTGTAATTGTCTGGGTTTCCGGGATTTTGTGTTGTTCATGCAGTTCATGATTCTGCTAGTTGCTTATAGGTTTGTATAAATGTGTAGGTGGTGAGTGTAGTCTTTGATAATGGTAGCTTTGGGGTTTATTGATTTATATTGTGTTGTTGTAACGTTGGGTTTTGTAACTTAACATGCTTTGTAAAGATTGCTACTAGTATGGTATGGTTGTGTGAATATATAGTGTTATATTAAGTGCGTTGTGCGTGGGTTATGGCTTTGTAGACTTATTTTGGAGTGGAATGTTGATTACCTTTTTGGTTAAGTTTCTTCTTGTGAAAAATACTTATTGCATATGGTAATCATGGGTTTGATGTATTTGCAAGGTTTATGGTGTTGTCATTGCTTTCTGCGGTTGAACACGGGTTTATAGTTGCAGTTTGATGCTTTGTTTCGGGTTCTGATTTCGTGGCTAGAGTTCGGATTGTTTGAGTTGTGTTAGGTTTTGCAATTTTAATGCTACTGCGTTTTGCTACGTGACTTCGAGACTTTTCATTTTAAGTTGTAGTTGTATGTTTGTTGTGTTGCTAGTTTCTTTGGTTTGGATTAGTGGTTTCTTAAGCTGGTGGGTAGGGTGTTTGTGTATGCGTTTGTCGGGGTTTTTGGTATTTGTGTTTTTATAAGTTTTGGTATTAGCGTTGTTGATTTGTGCGTAGGGTTGGGCCTGACACTTATATTTTAGGTAAATGTAGTGTTGTACATTCCTCTTTTATAAATGTGTTAGTGTATATTAGTACTTAATGCATTTGGTTTTGCTAGGATTGTAGGTGTGCATATATTAGGCTGCATTGGTGTTATATTGGCGACTTTCAACGTAGGGTGTGTTATAGTAGCTTGTATTAGTATTTTAGAGTTTGTACAAAACATGAGCAGTACTGCAAGGGTTTGCGGTTTTATTGTTTGTATAATTGGGTCAATAATTGGTTGATTTGTTTGGATTTGTGCTTTGGTAAGTGTTTGTAGATGCATTAGTTTGGTATACATTTGTATCATTTTAATAGTGTTACTTTATGTATAGTTTTGGGTGGGGTAGGTAGATTTGTTTAGCGGTTTTGATTTGTAAGGTTTGCTTCGGTTGGTTGTTTTGTTTATTAGGTTTAGGTTGTTTTGCGTTAACTTGTGTTTGTTATATATGGGTGTAGGGTTTTGATTTTGTTTGCTGTTTGACAGTTCGTGATATGGCATATTTGCTTATGTTTGTGGGTTCAAAACTTTAGCTCTGTGTGCACGGGTAGGGTTTTGCAGCATACCTTTAGATGTTGTTTTTTGGTTTGGGGTAATCGGTTTTGTGGTTAGTTTGTTTTGAGTGTGTTGTTTTAAGAGTTACGTTATTTTGTTATGATTATGATTTGCTGATATATGATATACTCGTTATGCTAATTGTAATATTTCTACATATCTTTTTACTTGGTTTGTGGTATTACTTGTTGATGTATATGATTTCTTATAATATGTATTTGTGTAGGTTAATTGTTGTTACGGTTACTTTGTTTTGCTTATTTTGGGCTTGTATCTCTTTAGTTATTTGGCAATGTTTGGGTTTACTTTGATTGTGATTGCTTGGGTGTGTATATTGTGGTGTTTGTTTGTTTACATTTTGCGAGTTTCGTTGTTTTGTTTCGCTTTATATTTTAGGTATATTTGCAAGGGATGTTAATCGATTATGTGTAGCCATGTTTGGGAAGTTTCATTCCACATACTTGCCACTGGCTTTCGGTGTTAGAGTTTGCCACATTGTGTGTATACTTGCTTTATGCAGAGGTTGTTGGGAGGTTCTGCGCGTATGTTTGTGGTGATTGTATGTTGCATAGAGGGGGGATGGGTTTTGTGGGTTTGATTTGACGTGGATTTAGGTGTTTTAGTTTAGGTTTGATTGTTGTGTTTGCTAACCTTGAGGTTTGTTGTGATTTCGCATCTGGATTTATTGCAAAGGATTGGTTACTTTCACTGTTGTATATGGTTACTAGGTGTTTATGTCGAATGTTTTAAGTTGTGCATTTGTACCTTTCTTCCTTGTTTGGTTTAGTTGCTTGTAACTGTATTATTGTTTTGTGTTGTACAAGGGTGCAAATTTATACATTTAAATGTAATTTGTTGTGAGTTGCAGTGTTAGTAGTATAGGTAACACATGTATTTGTTTCTCTTTACTATTGATTTCCGCGGGTTTGGATGTGTTCAATGGCTGCGATATTTGTTTGCGATGTGGGCAGGGGGGTTGTTTTGGTAGGTTACACTTTGTGGGGTTGCAGGTTGGTTTTGTATATTTTAGGTGCAATTATATTTGTAGGTTTAGAATTTGTATGACACACTTAAATTTGTAGTTTGTTATTTTGTGTTAGGTTCCTAAATTGTCTGAATTATTGTGTTTGTTTGCATTGTGTTGTTTTTGGGGTAGCATGTTGTTGTACAATACTTTTGGAGGATTCACATCATTGTGGTTGGTTTACTGCGGCTTTGGGTTTGTTTAATAATGGTTTGTTATTTGTTTTGTTGTAGTTGGGGTATACATTACTTGTGGTGTTTTGTTGGGTGGTTGGTATTGGTTATAGTTGTTAATTTTATTTGTGCTTTTTGATGGGATGTTTTGTTTCCCGGTTGTGGCGATTGATTTTAATATTTGTTTGGACAGAACATGTTGTAGTTAACTTGCGGCTTGGGGTTGTTTCCTAATGTGGGTTTTATGTCTCTAGATTTGTGTTAGTAGGTTTGTGTATTACAATTTGTCGTAGACATTTGTTTGTTTTGAATTGTTGTTTAAAGGTCTATTTGGTCTTTACGTGGTTTTGATTTTGATAACTTGTTGTTTTCAGATTCTGTTATTTCGATAGGTGTGGTATTGTTTGGATTTCGTATTTGTATGTTTCTTGACGGTTGGTTGTGGGTTTTTAGGTTTTGGTTGGATGAACGCGTTGATTTCGGTTAGTGTACTTTCTTACATTACGTTCAGGTGGGTTTTATTGCTTTAATGTTGTAGCTCGAGATTTCTGCTTCTTGCAAGGGTTGCAATCATGTAATATGCTTGTACTGGTCGCTTGCTTACTGTTTGTTGTGCTATATGACTGATTGTTTACTTGTATCTTATGAGTTGCGAATTTAGGAGTGTTTAGTAGTGGTGTTTTATGATAGTTATAAATGTAGATGCATTGGGTCACTTGTTGCTTGTGGTTTGTTTTGTAGGTTGGATTTATGCCGCCCTAAGTACAGGTTTTATGCTACATGTTTGTTGTGGTTTGCGCGCCTTGTCGAGGGTTTGGTTTTGGATTGTGGATTTAGGGGTATTTTGGTAAACTTGAAGTTTTACTTTGGTTATATTGAGGATTAGGGTTGCGAACTTCGTGTTTTGGGTGACCTGAGGGGTTGATATAATATAAGGTACCTGCTGTTTTTAGGTGTTTAAAGGGGTTTTCAGGGTTTGCGAGGTTTTGCTGTGTGAGTTTAGTAATTGTTGCCTTTTTGATGATATTAGATTTCGGACAGGTTTTCAAGGTTTGTTTTGATTTATAATTTAGGTGTCTGTATCGATTTGTACGGATTTGCAGGCAGCTTGCGGCAGTTTTTTGGGTGGGGTGGTGGGTAGGTTTGTGATACTTGAGTTTGGTAAGGTTTTACCTTGGGGTAGGGTTATATCTGTGAGGGTTTCCCTAATTTGTTGTAGGATTCCGATTTTTGGGTGTTGGTTGTTTGTGTTTAACGGTTGGGTTCTGATATTTGTAGTTTCCAGGGGTGTTGCGATGGTTAAGATTAGGGTTCCTAGTTGCTTGTTTTTGTTGTTTTGCTATATTGTTATATTTTATGAGTATGGTGGATATTGCTTGTTAGGTTGTGGTTTTGATTTGGTGATTTTGCATTAGCGTGGGTTTTGGATTGTTTTGCGTTTGAGATTTAGGTTCGAAGGTATGTGTTTTGGTGGTGTTGTTTTACGCTTGTGTGTTGTAATTGTTTAAAGATTTGTGGATTGTAGATTTGTTTGTGTTGCATGATGGCTTGTTTGTTCCTGGTGGAGGGAGTGTTACAATTGTGTGGACTGTGTTTGTTTTGTTTTGCTTTAAGATAGGTATGTTTGTTTTATTTGTGTATGTGTTTGTTTTGTGCACGGGACCCCTGAATCGAGATGCTTACTGTTGATATTATGTTTGTCGGAATCTATGGAGTGATGCAAATAATTATGATACTGTATACTATGGGATGTTTCGTGAACTGCTTTGGGTGTTTACGCAAGTTATCTGAATTTTAAATGTTGTTTGTATTTTGTGTGTTAGCCTTTTGGATGTTAAGTTGTTGCGTACGGGTTGAATACCTTTATGCATATATGTTAAAGTTGTTGTGCTTTAGATGGAACTTATTAGTTCTGTGTTTATACGTTGTTTTGTTGGTTTTCTTCGTGGGTGTATTGCGTTCCTATGGAGTTTATGTTGGTACTTTGAATTTTGTGTTATATTTAATTGGTGATTTGTTGAGTTTTTGTTTTGTGAGTTTAGTAGTTTGTGTTATGTTGTAGATTTGTGGAGGGTTCAATGCTGTCATTGGTTGTGTTGTTGTGGAATGCATGGTTTATAGAGTTACTAGAAACGTTTGGTTTTGTTTGATATTTACTTAGATTATAATGTTTATATGCTATATAGTGTTGGGTTTACAAATGTTTTGTATTTGTACCTTTGTAGTTGCTCCAGGAGGCTGGTTTTCCACTGTGTTTTGGGTTTCGGGTTTGGACTTTGAGTTCCAGTGTATTTTTGTTAGGACTATGCTAGCGTTAGCTTTTGTTATGCTATTTATATTTCATGAGCCGCTTGGGGTTTTAGAGTTGTGGGTTACGGACTCGTTTGTGTGTAGGTTTGTGTTTACTTTCTTGTAGTTGTTGGGTGGGCTAGTTGCTTGTAGGTGTGGAGATTTCCTAGTTTTGATTTGCGAATTTGCTATATTTTGTTGGGGTCGATTATTATATACCAAGTGTTTTCCTTAGCTTGGGTTTGATGATTGATTGATTATGGCAATACGGGAGGCGATTTGTTTACTGTTTGTATTGAGCGAATTCCTTATTGATATTTACTTATGTATTGTAATAGTAGAGTGATGTACTAGTCCGTTCGTTATTACTAGGTGTCGGTATTTGTGATATAATTTACGTATTGTAATGGTATAAATGTTTTAGTAGGCGCCGTGTTTGTAGATCTTGTTAGATCTTTGGGATATATGCCTAGTTTTTTGTTGCTTTCGATGTTTGATAGTTGATGTATTGTATAGTAGTAGGTTTACCTGAGGACTTTTACAGAGGTAATCTTGGTTAGCTAGGTTTTGTGCGTCGTTTTTGTTTGGGTGTGTACGTGCTTGGATTGCTAAGTATGGTTTCTATACTTGTAGATCTTATAGTTGTTTTGTCTGTTTGGTACGTATATTTGTTATTTGCAAGGGAATATGTGTAGCAGCGTACTTTCGTGATTATGATTGCGGTTTGGGTGTAGGATGCTTAACAGAGGTGTTGTTTTTAACTTTTAATGATTATAATGATAGTGTTATAATTGCGTACTTTGATATTGTTTTATTGTATTATTTATTAAATTTGTAATATTGCAACTTGACTGCTATTTGTTTGTGTATTATTACTTATAGATACATTGAGGGTTTAGGATTGTAATTGTTCTGTTTTGTATGTTTAGCATTGGTGTACTACTTTGTTTTACTATACGGTTTGTGGTTTTCCGTTGTGTGAGGTTTTGCTTCCATTTACTGTTTTGTTGTATAGTTGTGTTTTGTTGTAGTGGCACTCTATAATTGCTTTGGTGGAGTACTTCTATACTTGTTTGCGTGTTTTTGTTGGGTACATGCTGTATTTATCGACTCTAATTTATACATTGTAGTAATATTGTAAGCGATTATTCTTTTGTGGTTATTACTTTTATTTGGTAATTGTATACGTTGTGTAATTTGTGTGTCTGCTTCGGTATTCGTGTTCTTTGTTTGTGTGTTTGATTGTAGATTAAATGTAATTGCTTTGTTTGTCTAGGTTTCTGTGTGGATTTGGCTTGGGGTGGTGTTACTGTGGGTGTATTTTGTTGCAAACTTGCTTTTGTAGGTTCATGGGAATCTGAAGTTTTAAGTTTCGGTTTTTTATTATTTGTAGATTTTTGTTTTGGATTTGGGGTTTTGTTTATGTTCCTTTGATGAATTGGGTTTGTATACTTGTATGCTGTAGTTTATGTTGGACTTTGGGGTTGTATAGGAGTACTTTATATGGAGTTGAGTGAGGCGTGCTTTTTAGTGTGTTAGTGTTATTAGTTTTAGTTATTGCTTACTTTATAGATGCTGATATGATGTGTTTTGTTAGGATTCTGTAGTTGTATTATTTAAAGTGTGTGTGTAGGTTTGATATTTTATTGTTTATTGTTTATTTGCAAGCTTTTTGTTGTGTAGTTTTATTTAATGTTAGGTTTTTATTTTACGTTTGTATTTATGTTTAGTTGTTATCTTGTGGGCATTTTTGACCTTAAATGTACTTTAGTTTGGTAGGTTTGGTAATATGCACTACTTGCCACGTTTATTTCGATATTAAGTTACATGAAGATTAATTAGATTATTATTTGGAAGATTGCTTATGGTTTAACTTTGTAAGGTGTTGTGGACATACATTGTTTCGTATTGTGTGTTTGTGTTTTGATTTTTGTTAGGTTAAAATAGGTTTGATTTACTGTTGTAGTTTGAGATTCCTGCATCGTGTGGGGTTGTAATTACGTAATATGCTTGGGCTGGTTACTTGACTGGTGTTTGTTATATTGTAGGTTTGGTTGTTTGCTTATATTTTATGCTTTGTGTTTGGAGCGTTTTAGTGCTGTGTTTTATGATAGTTATGAATGTTGGTGTATTGTGTTACTTGTTTCAGGTGGTTGTTTTGTGAGTTGGATTTATGCTCCCTAAGTACAGGTTTTGTGGTACATGGGTCTTGAGGTTTATGCATCTTGACATGTTTGGGTTTGGGGTTTGTGAATTTAGGGTATTTTGGTAAACTTGGAGTTTTACGTCGGTTATATTGAGGGTAGGGCTACGAACTTCGTGTTTTGGGTGATCTGAGGGGTTGATATAATATACGGTACCTGCTGTTTTAGGTGTTTAAATGGGTTTTCAGGCTTGTGAGGGGTTAGGGCTGGCATGTACTGCGTATTTGCTTTGTGGCGAAAGCCCTCTGTAACCTGTGCTTTGTGGGGTTTATTTGCGATATTTTGGGTTTCACGTAGTATGTTAGATTTTAGGTTGATGTAGCGCAGGTTTTTGGTGTTGTTATTATTTTCGTTTTGTGGATGGGTATACAATTTGGTTTGACTTTGTGTTGCTGTGTTGTTTGACTTTAATTGTTTTGGACTTGGGGTTTGTTTTTGTTTCGTTAGTTTCATGTATTTTGCAGACTTTGATATTTAATGATTGTATCTTGTGTTTATGTTAGTTACGCAGGTTGTTAAGCATATAGTATTTTTAGACTATGTTGATGTGTTCGATTTAGCCACGTATAGATTTCTATTTTAACTTACATTTGTTATATTCAGAGTTGTTGGTTTACGTGGCGTGACATTGTTGGCTATGACTTGCTTGTGTGCTGACGTTTATTTGCAGGTATTGGAGTGTTGGTGGTTCGTATGTTGGTGGTTACGGGTTCTGTAATTTAGGTGTTGGTGTAGAAGGTTATTATTTGCAAGGCGTTGTTTTCTAGTTATGTGTGTTTTGTTTTGGTTTCGTTACGTGGGGTTTAGGGTTGTATTGTCCTTCAGCTTTTAGAGGTTTGTGATGGTGTTGTCGCGGTGGTTAATGTTATAGTGTTAAGTGCGCGGGATGACTATGATGCTACGTGTTTGGGGAGGTTCATTCAATCGATGCATTTGTGAGCTGGTGTTTTGCTGATTTGTTTTGAGGTTGCTATGGTGTGTTTGGGGATTTGCTTGGTTTTATAAACATGAAGGTGTTATTTGTTTTTGGGTAGCGCATATACTGCTTATTTAAATGTGTTAGACTTATAAGTCTGGATTACGTGTATGACTACATTGTAGGTTTCCGCAGGCGTTTATATTAATTTGCTTACGTACTTGCGAGATGACTGTTTATAACGTTGT
>JASAOA010001350.1:0-14944 GCA_030849815.1 Vickermania spadyakhi | reverse complement strand
GTTTCATGCCTTGATGATTTGGTTGGTTTGGTTTTACGTCTTGGGATATTTGTTTTAGGGTTATTTATAACTGCTAGGGACTTGGGTTACGTGTTTTAGTTACTTGCGGAATTTGTGCTTGGTAAGACGTGTAAACTGCCACTTTTGGAGCGCCTGGAGGGTTGATATAATATACAGGGTGGGTGTGTCTTATAGTAGTAGGTGGAGAAGGCTTGTTTTATAGCGGGGATTTGTGCAATTTTGATACTTTTTGGGTGTGATTGGTGGTTTTAGGGGGTTTCGCCTTGTAATAGGCTGTGCGTGTATTTTGCGTAATAATCGCCAAATGACTGAAGGTAGGTTTGTGGACTTGGGTGTGCATAGAGGTTGCTGGTAGGACGATTGTGATATGTTTATATTTAGGATTGTTTAGTGGGTTTGTTGATTGTATGTTAATGTTTGGGTATTTGCTGTGCGAGTGTTATTGGTTCTGGTGGATTTTTATATTTGAAATATAATGTATGTACGTTTGATACAGTTATAAGTTTGTACGGTTACAAATTTATGGATAACTGCTAGGTATTGTTGTAGTAAGTTTTGTACTTCACTACTAGATTGTATTAGTTAGACGTGTGAGTTGTGGGGTTTACGTAATTATACTTGTTATACGTGGGCTTTAGAATTAGTTCTCGAGTGTTTGATATTTAGGTTTGTGCGTAGGCTACGTGTGACTAGTTTTTTCTGGGTTTGTTGTTTTCTTGTCTAGTGCGTGATATTTGTTGTTTGTGCTGATTTAAACTTTGGGGTTGTTATGGGTTTCGACAACCAGCTTAGCGGATGGATTGCTGTAAGTATACTGTTTCGCGTACTTTTATTTTGTTTGTATTAATGCATTGTCAGGGTAGTGTATTGCTTAACTTGGGTTTGACAGGTTCGGGTTTATTTATATGTTTGGTAGAATTGTTGTGATTAACTGTTTCCGGATTTAGTATTGTAGGATACTTGTTAGTAATTTGTTTGTGTAGGCTTAATGTCGGTAATTACATGCTGCTTAGGTTTGTGTTTGTTAGATTGGTTACATTGGGGTTTTCGTTTGGGCGTTGCTGGTGGGGTTTTGTTATATTTACTTTGGTTTTGTTAAGTTTGCTAGGCGTTCATTATAATCTGTAGGCAGTAGTTACTTGTACTTGTACTGCTTATATGTTTTGACGTTTATTGTGAAGGTTTGGCGTTAGCGTACGCATGTATTTATTAGATTTGTTATTTCGTTTGTAATAGTTGTCGTTTGCAATTGGCGTTCATGTTATTACGTTGGCTTGGTTAATGGAGTATTGTGTTCGTAGTGTGCAGTTAGTGGTTTGTGTTTTGTTGTATGCTGGTTTTTGGCTTGCTTTTCGTATGTTGGTAATGCTANCTCGCTTGCTTCGGAGGGTTTTGTGATTTTTGGAGGGCATCTGCAGATTTTTGTATTTTCGTATTGCCTGTTTGCTTAGTTTTATTTGTATATTTCGATTTTAGTTTGCTAGGTTTGGGTTTCTGCGTTAGGTTTTCATTTATGTGGATCAAGGAGTTTTCTCTTCGTGTTGCCGTTTTATGTGTTGCGGGGTTGTTCGTGTTTACTGATTAATGGATATTGTTATTTAGGTTGTGATACGCGGGTAAGTTTGTAGTTGTATAGGCTTGATTGTTCTCTTTGTTTTATGTTTGCATTGTTGTTAAAATGCAGTTTTGCAGGTTTGTGTTATACATGACTCATGTTCTTGTGCATTGGTGATATACATATCTTGGCATGGAGTGTTTTCTTTTGTGGATTTGGTTTGTTGTGGGATTATACTAATGTGTGTAGTACCAATTTTGTGTTTCACGTTGTTTAGTTAATGTTGTGTGGCATAACTGCCGTGTTAGACCTGTGTTTAGGTGGTTTATATGGATTACGTAAATTATTCTGTTTGTCTTTAACGTTTATAGGAGTTTCTGTATAGATACTTATTATGTTGTTGGGTTTTGGAGTAAGTTTTGACGCGTATAATTTAATTTGTAATAACATAAAGTTGATGTAACCATTGAACGTTGATTATTACTTTCATTTTAGTGTTAGTTTAGCGTTTGTGTTGTGTAGTTTGCATGGATGTTGCTGGTGTTGGTTTGCATTTTAAAGAGGTTTGCATGCTTGTTTTAATTTATGTTTGTAGTTTGGCACTTGTTGTATGGCTAAATATATGTTACCATTTACGTAGCCATTGGTTGCCTATGTACAGGTTTGGGTTTATAGATTTTGCTTGGTTTAATGTTTTTGTTTTGTTTTGGGTTTGAGTTTTGTTGTACTTTTTCATTGTGGCGTAGTTTTGCTGTTTATTTTACAATAGGCATTGATGTTTGGAGTCATGGGAGTACAACCACATAATTTCTGTTTGCGTTTGTTTTGGTTTTCGGATTGAATATGAATTGTTGCCATAGTGTTAGTGCTGCATTCTGTAAGGCTGGGCGCATGTTTTTGCTTGTAGTATGCATTGTGTTAGGTTTGTTGTATTGTTATTGTGACGTTACGTTAAATGGTTTGCAGACTTCTACGTGTTTGTGGGGTGTGTTGTTTTGTTTTCAGGGTGATAGGTACTGTTGTGGTGGGTTGGATTAGGTTTGTTTTCTGGTTTGGATCGTTATACGCTACTTTTGCAGTAGGTTACGCCGGATAAACTTGATGTATTATTAGGTATTAGTTGGTTTGGGTTTTAGTGCTGATGTAATTGGTTGGTTGTGTTGTTTGTTTTACAAGGTTGGTGCTATATGTTGTTTGGGCGGGGACTGTGTCGGTTCAGTTTTCGCTGTTTTACTTACCTAGTTGCTTTGTGGTTTGTTGTTCGACAGATGTGTGGTTTCCATTCTTTGTGTTTGATGTTAGCAGTTTCTCTATTGACTTTAGCTATTGTACTTGTTTGTTGTGCATTAGATTTATTTTACTGCTTGCAGCTGTTGGATTTACGCGAACCTGTTTTGATTTTGCTTTTATCTTTAGTTAGGTATAGTAGCATGTTTTGTATGGTATATTAATTTATATTCCGGATAGTTTGGGTTTTCCGAATTTATGGTGCTTCCAGGTTTTGCAGAGTGTTACCGTTTTCTTTGTGGTGATATTGTTGGTTTTATTGTATTAGATTTTAAAGTTTGTCTGTTAATGCTTTAGGTATGGATATTACGTTGCTTGTGCGAGTTGTTTTATTACTTGTTATAGCTGCAAGGTTTAGCTTTAGGTTTACCCTTTGTTTGTGTTATAGATTTAGTTTTACATGTTCTTACGTTCTGTTACTGCTTAAGTTTATAGTTTGTAATACCTTTGTTAGGGTGCCTTGTTTTGTGTTAAAGGTTGGTACGAGTTTGGGGTGTTTGCTTTATGTTACATGATCGCTTACACGCATGTGGTATGTTTGTGGTATGCTTTTATAATTGTTTGGGGTTTTGCAATAGGTTTGAATTAAAGAACACTTACATTGTAGTCGCTTGTTGTTGGCGAGATTGGAGTTGCCTGGGATTTGGTGGTTTTTGGTTTTGGGTTTAAAAGTTTTGATGGTTTGCTCATTTGATTGAATCGTTAAGTTTTTGGGATTTTGAGTACCGTATTTCGAGGGTTTAGGTTTGTAGTTTGCTTGTGGATTTGGGTTTCATTCTAATAAGATACCTATAAGTAGGGTGTGCTAGTCCTCTTTTTGAGTTTGTATGTGTTTGGACTTTGTGGAGTAGTCTGTTTTGAGGTTTGTATGTTTGGTTTTTGTTGGTTTGCTTGGTTTATATTGGTTTGTGCTCATTTGGCTTGAGGACATGACGCTTTTGTAGTTCTTTGTTTTTGGGTTTTGGGAGCAGTGCAGCTTTCTTACATAGGGGTGTGTCGTTGTGGAAGCTTTGATTGCTCATTTTGGGCCAAACTTCCGAATTTGCGGCTTGTACAGGGTTGATATAATATAGTAGGTTTAGGTGTTTTGGCCGATTTTGGGTATTTTAGTGTTTTTAAAGGTGTTTATGGTTTTGGGGTTGGGTGAGCTTGTGGAGTGGTCTAATTTAGTGGTTTTTATGAGTTATTTATATGTGTTTATGCGACTTGTTGTACTTCCTACTTTGGGTTTTATGGGCTGTTATACCATAATAATTTCGGCATTTTGGTTGCACTTAGTCATTTTAGTTCTTTTAACGTGTTTGGAGGTTTAGGGGTAGTTAAGCTTTGTGGATGATTTTGATTTGGTGTTTTTTGTTATATGTATCTGTGTATTTGAGAGTTGTTGCTAACTGTCTATTTTGAGGTTTGTGTGAGGTGGCTGTAGTATAGTTTCGTTGGGTTTGAGTATTGCTATATTGTGTGTGATTTGGATTTAAAGCTTCTTGTAGGATTTACGGCTAATGATTTTGTGTTTGCTGTTTTGTTGGAGGTTGTTACTGTACTTATATGTGTTTGTTTGGTTGTGTGGGTGTTGGAGATCTTTATTGTAGGAGTTACGCTGTAGTTGTTTTATTTGGAACGTTACTTGCTATTTGTTGTGTTCTGTATAGGTTTGGTGTTTTGTATTACGTTTGCTATTTAATTGCCTGTTTTGGGTTTTTGTTTTGTATGTTTAGTTTGGGTGCCGGTTACAACATATTGTTTTGTGTATCTGGTTGGGTTGGTTTTTGTTGGTTGTAGATTTGTACGTATTTGAATTGTGGGTGCGTTTGTACCTTAAGTTTATAGTTTCATTTATATTGGTGTTCCGTAGCTGTTAGAGTCAATTATATATTGTGTGCTTTTACGAACGTTGGTTTACTTGTGCTCTAGTTGTTATGTTATTTAGGTTTTCGATGTGGTTTATTTTTTAGGTTTGAACGTCTACCGGAGGCTGGTTTTGTTATGCGTCAAGGGTTGTGTTTAATAGCAAGGCCAGAGTTTTCTTGTGTAGGTTCGGGATTTGTTTTGATTTTCGCTGTGCTGTGTGGTGGGGTTTATGTGTTTAAAGTTTTTCCCTAAGGATTTGGATATACTTTGTATTTAGGGTTGGTTTCTATATGCTAAATGGTTACGGTTAGATAGGTTTGACTATGTGATTTAGTGTTGTATTTATACTGGATTTATTTATTGTAGTATTGTTAGAATCGTGGTACTTTTCATTTGTTTTAGTTTTATACTTTGGTTTGCGTTGTTTGTAGTTTGTTGGCATTAAAGTTTGATGTTTTGTGTTACGGTTGCGGGTTTGTTGGTTTCGTGGGTTGAACATAAGGGCTTGTGTAGATCGCTTTGGCGGCTAAGCTAATTTGCAATTTATGTGTGACTTTGTCACTGGATTTAGCTTCGTGCAGCAGGTTTGAGCATCCTATTGTAGTTGTGATGTTTGTTGATGTTGTTTGCGTGACTCAGATCTTATAGTTAATAGTGCAGGTTTTCAGGCAATCACGTAATTTTTGTGGCTGAGTTGGCGGGTGTTGTTTGCTTCATGATGTCGGTTAGGACAGGGTCACTAGGGAGTGTGTTTTGTTTTACGCTGAGTTGTGATGGTTTGCTGTTGCGCGCTGATGTCCCGGACTGCTTGGGTATGTGCATGTAGCTAGTTTGTTTGCGTTGTGCTTGGTTTTGTGATGTTAATGTGGTAGTGTTTATATTTTGTTAAGTTTATTTGGGCTTCCTTTGTAGATTTGCAATATTAAGTAGGTGGGTTGCATTTGTATTTAAGGTCGCTGAGGGCTTGGTGTGTTATATTTGTAGATTTGTAGGTAGGTAGGCACCATGCGTGGTTTGTATTGTTAGTTGTTTGTGTACCTCAGAGTTAGATGCGGGTTTTTGGTTTGATACTTGCTATTTATAGTTGTGCAGTTTTGTGGATTTGCTTTTGGTTTTGCGTTTCGATTTTGTGTGTGGGGGATTTCTCTTATATTATTTTCTTGATTTTTTGTGGTGCAGGTTGGTTTGGGTTTGTATTGATTTGTAGCCTTGGATATTGCTTACATTGTTGTTGTGTACTTGTGAAGTTTTGTTGTTTGCTTTATTCGAGTTTTGGGTTGTTTGTTATAGATACCTTTTTTAATACGGCTATTAGTTCTCTGCTGATTTATATATGTAGTGTGAGTGTAATTGGTTATTATCCAAGGATTTAGTAGTATTGGATTTAATTTGAAAGTAACTTTGGATTGTGATACTTGTTTGGAGTTATGTCACGTAATGTTCGTAGTGCTGTGGAACTACGCAGTTTACTTGTGGGTTTTGTTTTGGGTTCTGTTTTAAATTGTTTTTGATAATGCACGAGGTTTTGGTTTTAGAGGTATTAGATTAATATTTGAGTTTATAGTTTCTATAGTTAATTTGTTCATTATATAGGTTTTGTGTTGTTTGTAAGTTGCTGACTTGTTTGTTGTGGATACAGTTGATGCAAGTTGCAGGTTTGTTTGTTAACTTTATGCACGGGGTTGTATTATTGCTTGTTATTTACTTTATGTGCTTAAGTTTCGTGTTAGTTTAAGTTTGTGGGGTTTGTAATGGGATGTTGTGTAAGTTTTGTTTTTTTCATAGGTTTGCTGTTTACTTGTTTAAATTGGGTATTTTACTTGTTATTTTATAGTGTACTCTGGATTCGTTTCTCAATTTTAGGTTTGTGGTATAGATTTAGGTATTTGATACCTGTGTTATAGTAGTAGTTATGTTGTGCTACTGATTTAGAGATATTTTACCTTTAAGGTTGTGTGTCAGAGGGTTTGATTTGTAGATTTAAATTTGTAGATTGTAATATTTATAGGTTACTGTTTAATATTATTACGTTGGTTATATAGTTGATTTGTATTTTTGATGTTTCCTAATTGTATATTTCTTTTACATAATTGTGGATTTGTTTTCTTCTTTGGGTGAGTTGATTTATGTTTTATTTATGGAATTAGATAATTTGGGAGTTTTTGATTTAGTGTAGCTGTTTGTTTTTGGTTTGTTTGGGTGTGGGTATGGTTGCGGAATAGGTTGTCATACTTATAACTTTGAGGTTGTTGGTTGGTACTTGTGCTTTCGTTTACTTTTATAGAGTTGATTATTTGGTTATGATGTAGGGTTGTCTGGGGTAGGTTGATTAGAGTACATTGTTCTTAGGATTTGCGTTTTACGTTGGTTTTCGTGGGGTTTATGGTTAGAGTACGTGCACTCTGGAGTTGGTTTGTGCGCATAGATGTGTGGTTGCTTACTGTAGTATGGTTATTTGAAATTGTTTGTGCAGTTGCTGGAGTTTTAGTTGTAAGGTTGTAGATGCCTAGGTTGCTTTCTGTTTGTTTATTAGGTGGCTTTCTATGTTGCTTTATTTAGATAGGATTGACTGTTAGGCTTTACGAGACAATTGGTTTATATGTTGTTTTTGTGAGTTGTGTACTAGTTTGTTTGGTGGTTGCCGTGGAAGTCGTTGGTGGCTTTAATGTTTTTATTGCATATTTATAAATTTATGTTTGAGGGCTGTTAGTTTGCTGATTGTACTTATTAGGTTTATAACTGTGTGATTGGATATGCTTACTTTCCGAATTTTGCAGAAGCGTGTATGTTATGTTCCTTTTGCAGGTTGTAGCCTAGCATGGGTTTTGGCAACTTTGCTGTACTTTAATTTTAGGGTAGGTTTCATATTTATTTCAGGTGTTGTTTCTGGTTGTGCTACTTAGTTTCGGGTGTAGATTGGATTGCTGTACTTACATTTGCTGTATTTGGATACTTCGGATACTTTGCCTGGGGGCTTGAATTAGGACGTCTATTCTAATGGAGGGGTCACCTGCGAGTTTCATGTCTGGTGGAGGGTTGATATAATATAAATAGTAGTATATGTGTCGGCGATAACGTACGATACTGTTAGGCTTAAAGGGTCAGTTATGGTGTAGGATTTACGTTTTTGGGTAAAGTTGTTACTCGGGTGTAGGGTGGATTGTGTGGGGTTTTGGAGATTCAGTTAGCCTTGGTGCATTTTGTAGGTTTGAGTTGGGTAGCGTTGCAAATTTCTCGCAATATTTGTAGTTAATGTCATTTAGATTTATCTACCCAAGTTGTTTTTAGTTTGTGTGTTTAAGGCTTTTATTAGTGTTTTAGGCCTAACCTTTGCAAGTTGCTGTTTTACTTTCCATACGAGATTGGGTTCATGTATTGCTGTAGTATTTTGTTGGTTGGGCGCTTAATATTTATGCGTGCGTAAACTTGTGTTATAAGGCTTACAGTGTTTAGACTGCGAACATCTGCGTATATAATTGTTGATTTGGGTTGGTTGTTAGCGGTTACTTGCTTCAGGATGGTATTTGTAGGCTCAGAGGGAATTTGTGAATCGTTTGTACTGTAGGTTTGTGAGGTTTAGCTTATGAGTTGTTTTGGGTTTGTTATGCGTTGGTTTTAATTGTTTCTTTTTAGGGTGGGTTGTGATGTTTGTTCTTTTGGATTGGGATGTGATTATGTGATGTTTGTGTTTTGAGTTGCAAGGTTTTGGATAGTTGTTATGTTTAACTTTCCGGAGTTATGAGGGTGCTTTGGATAGCGATTTGTTTTGTATAGTATACTGTGTAGTTTAATAGTTTAGGTTTTTGTGTTTAGAGTTGCATTGTATTCTTTTGTACCGTGATTATGCTTACACGAGGGTTAGTTTCTAAACTGCTTATTTTATGTTTTGCTACTTGTACGTTTATGGATGGGTTGTTATTTCCTGAGTTTGTGTAGGTTTTAACGTAGTTTTGTTTGTAAACATTGCCTTTGACTTCGAGGTTTGTTGTGTACGTTTAGATTTAGGTTTAGGGCGGAGGTTTCATATTCAGGTTTGCTTAATGCGTGTTATTTAGGAATTAAGAGTGCGTTTATTTTTATTTAGCTTTTATAGAGTGGGTTTGAGGAATACAGGAGTTTGTTTACGGTTGTTTTGTTAGTGTAGTTATGTTTATGATAGCTTTTGTAGACTGGTATTAATATTAAGTACTGGTTTGTTGGGTTAACGGGCTGGATTGGATTTTAATTTTATGTTTTGTTTACACTTGTGATGCTGGCGTAACTGTTAGGGGTCGCTAGGTTTGAAGTTGTAGTGTTTGATTGTTGGTAGGTGGGTTGGGTTTTGTGTGTTAGATGTGTACGTGTATTGTAAACTTAAACATAACGGGGTGTTTAGGTTTTGCCGTTTATTCTTCGATAGGTGGGTAGTTGTAGGTTATACAGGTAGACTTGGTTTGTACCGGATTATTATATTGAGAATGTTTTTCTGTTGTCTTGTGGATTTGGGCATGTACTTGGAATCTTTATAATTTGTTTCCTGGGTTCATACAACACAGACTTGGTTGTTTTGTTGGCGTGTAGAGGTTTACTTCTTTTTGATTAATTAAGTTGTTGTAGTATGCTAATTTCTTTGCTTGCATGTTTGTGGATTCGATAGTGTTGTGTATATTTATTAGCATTGTTAGGTATTCATTGTAATATCAGTAATTTTCATTTTTTATTTATTTGGTGGTATTACTTTTAGCTTATATGATTCTTAATTGCAATGGGTTATTTTATAATGTGTTTCTGTTTTATTTGTTGTGATTTAACTGTTAGCTTTCAGTTTCTGGTTGGATGGGTTCCGTTGTATTTTAGTTTGATTTTTGTATTGCAGAGTTTATGTGTTTGCAGTTTTTGATTTTGTTGTTCATGTTGTATTGTTGCTATAGATGTGTTTGATTTGTTACTGGGTTTTTAGGTTGAAGTTGTGTATTACGAGGCTTGTTTTACGTATTACATAGGATGCTTGTGTTTTGTGGATTTGCTAGGTGTAGTGCGTCAATTAGTACTGTTTTATGTTGTGGGGGAGGTTAATATCTTAGTTATAGATTTTCTTATACCCCGGGAGATAAGTTGCTTTATTTGATAGATGTTGGGTGGTTATAGATTCTCGAACTTTTGTTGTGGACGATGAGTGTTGCTGGTTGGTTGCATTAAGTTTTGGTTTTTGTACATGATGTTTAGTGGGGTGGCCTTTCAAGAGCTTTGCGTTTTATTAGTTTTAGCGATTGTTTGGTTTGAGGCGGTCTCGCAGAGAGGTGGGTTGTTGGTTTTGTTTGGTATTGGTTTGGGTTCTAGGGTTCGCGTTCAGTTTACTCGGTTTGCTTTGTTTTGTATTTGGGGTTTGTGTTTCCTGTGGAGGGATGTTTTGTAGTTTTTGGTTGAATTTGTGTTTGCTTGTGTAAATGATACAGCTTCCTGTGGCGTGTAGGGTGAGTACATGGAGTTTTGTAGGTTGTGTGGATTGTGGAGATTGTTGTTTGCGTTTCCCAGATGTTGATATTGTGGGGTATTGGCTGCCGTAGTGCATGACCTAAGTGTATTTACTTGGGTTTTAAATGGTAATTAAACTTATGGTTTGGTTTCAGTGAGTTGTCTGATTTTGTTGGTTAGGGTGCGTTAGTTTGGGTGTTTACAGTATGCTGTTATTTTACTTGGTACATGTTTGCTTGTATGTGGGTTGCTGCACAAGCAGGTTTGATTATTTTATGTTGGATTTTAGGGCAACATGACCTTACTTGGTTACTTTGTATTTTGTGTTAGTGTATTTGTGTTTAGGTTGGTTTGGTTTGTGGTAGTTTTGTTATTTCGTATTTGTTTTACTTTTGAGGGTTGCATACGTTACGGGTAGGAGTTGTGTTATGTTGCCGTTTGTAGGTACTATGTTTGGGTTTTGTTGCAAGGTTTATTTGCGTACGATATGTTTTGGGGTTTTGTGTTAAGTTACTGTATTTTATGTGTTTGATTGTATGTGTTGATCTTTTATGTAACTGTGTTTTGTTTGGTCTTGTCCTCAATGTTTTGAGGCATGCTTTGGGTTTTGTTTTCCACTTGTAGGGCATGTGTGACTGATCGTGTGTCTTTTTTGATAACGATTATTGTGTGGGTTTTGTATATTTGTATTGTTTCTTGCGTGAACGAGATAGGTATTTGTTGGCTTATAGTTTGGTCTTGGCACTTGGTTGAGTTTATATATGACAGGATTTGTTGGGATTTCATAGTTGTAGGTTTTTGAGGAGCTAGTTGTTTTATTGTGCATTTGACGTTGGTTTTGACTTCAGAGCGATTGCATAGATTGGCGGTTTACTTATTTGCTGCTTTAGACATAGATTGTGTTGTTTACGAATATTTTATATTGTTAGGAGATAGTTGCATACTGGAGTTCTAATTTGCAGGGGTATTATTGGTACCTTGAGGTTTGGACAAAGCACATTTTATGATTTGTGGATTTGCTTTGGGTGGGGTTTTTACTTAATTAGCAATGTTAGTTTGCACCTTGTGTTTTGTAATGGCTGTAAGGGTTGGTTTAGTGCACTTAGGGCAATGTTCGGGTTTTGGTTTTGCTGGAGTTTTCGGGTAAACTACGTGATTTCGGCTGTGTAGAGGGTTGATATAATATACGTAAGTTTTGTATTTTGGGTATTCCGTGTGTTTGGTTGGGTTTAAAGTGGGTATTTTAGGTGGAATTTGGCTTTACCTGCACGTTATTGCAGCTGTAGCGTTTGATACAATATATGGAATTACAGTAGTTTGGAGTACTTACGTGGGTTTCGAATGTGTCTTAAATCAGGTCTTGCAGGTTAAATTTGGATTTCCCGACATGTTTTCGTTGCTAGAAAGGTTTGGTATGATATATGTGAGTTACACTAATATGGATATTGCCCCGTGTGAAGGTCTGATGTGGCTCTTTTGTAGAATGTTATTTTAGTGGTTTTCTGGGATATTGAGATTCTACTTTCTTGTATTTTAGTGGTCGTAATCTGAATACTTGTTACTAAAGGTTTTGAACAATTAGTAGAGGGTTTAGCGTTGCGAGGTTAGGTATTTAGGGAGTTTATTGTTGGATCCTATGAAGGTTGCTATAGTTTTGTATTTTGTATAGTTTGGGTTTTGTATGGTTGGTTTGGTTAAATGCTTGGATAGTAATTTGTTTTGTGAGATTGCGCTATTCATGAGCTTTTTGGGTTAAGATTGCTTGACAGGTGCTATACATATTGTTTATACATTTTCGATTACGTATTTACTTTGTAATGTTTGTTGTTTTCGCTTGTTCTGTGATGTTTTAAGTTGTAATTAGCAAGGCTGCCGCTGCGGGCTGCGATAGCGTTTTGTAGATTTAGGGTTTTTACTTGAGTTGGTTTCTTAATACGGTTGGATTAAGTTTGCGTGCTTACAATATTTTCCAGTTTAGGATTTATATTAGGGTTTACTGCTTTGTGGATTTTTAGGTTATGTTTGTAAGTATGATGCATCAAGTTTGTTTTGGGGTTGTTATTTGTGGTAGGTTGTTGTTTTAGGGTTAAACCTTGTGTTTGAGGTTGAGGTTTATTAGGTTTAGGTTTACCTTTGTTTTGGGCTTTATTTATAGATGTGAGTATGTCTGGTTTGTAACCCGTACTTTTATATTTTGATTGTAGGTGTTTACATGGAATACTATATTGCTGGTAATGTTATTTGTAATTATATATGTTTTGATTTGTCTATAGGGATTGTGTTTTCCGCTGGAGTTTTGTATATTTGATAGTATTTTGTGTAATATTTTATTTATAGATATTCGTAGTGGTGTGAATTATTACTTTTTAGTTAGATGTCTTATTTGTGTATATGTTTACTTTGAATATATAAATTTTGTTGCAGGGTTTGTTGTAACTGTGTGTTTTGTGGATTTAGTTGGGATTTTATAACTAACACTGTAGATTTGTTTTAGGAGTTGTGAAGGTTTTATTTTCGAGTTTTGTATGATCTGTATTGACATAGGTATGGTTATTTTAGTGCTATTGTTTAGTACTTTAGTAATATTCATTATTGGTTTTGGTTTTGTACTTTGTTTTTGATTGCTTTGGATTTTGAGTTATGTCCGGGTAGTTGTTTTTATGCTTGTGTTTAGCTTTGTTGCGTGGTGCTCATGGGTTTTATAATATTGGTACTATTAGCTTGTAAAATGGCAATAGTATTTGTTCGATTTTAGAGGTTGGTTTTATGGATTGTATATCTTTAACTTGTAATATTTCAGTTTATGTATAGTTGTTGTATATTATTACTTTTTAGTGCACATGGGATTTATGGATTATATACTTGGTAGGAGTTAGTTGCTTGATGATAAGGTTTACGATTGTAGTTCTTACGTACGTGAATGATGGTTTGGTGGGTTTTGAGTTGACTTGTAGGTTTAGTTTATTCAGAGTTTTGATTGGCTAACATTCTACTTGCAAGTTTGTGGGTTTGTGGTAGCTGGGTTTGCAGACTTGTGGTGTTCGTGTTTTAGTGTTTTGTGTGTTTTGTGCTTCCTTTGTGTATGAGTATTATTGGTAAGTTTGCTTGTTGCACTTTGTGTGTCGTATTTGTCAGGAGTGTTTAATTTCGTTGTAGATACGGGATTTGCTAATTGCTTTTGCACCAGAACGAGAGTTGGTATTATGTTTGTTAGATGAACATACAGATTTTAACACTTGTAGGTTTACATGTTAGGTGTAGTTAGGTTGCAGTCTGCTGAGTTTTTGTGATACCATTGTATTGTATTGCTTGTAGTTTGAGGCGGGTTGTTTCGCTGAGACATTGTGAAGGTTTGGGTTATGCACGTAGGGAAGTGTGTTTTTGGCTGCAGGGGTTTATACTATAAGTTGTTTGCGTAGACTGTTAGTATGTTTGTTATTTGTGTATAGCCTTTATAACATTGTATTGTAATAATATTTTCTTACCTCCTGATTTGGTTTTTAGTATTACTTTGGATGTGAGTTGACTTTTAACTGTCTCGTGAGTTGCTATATTTAGTTTGTGATTGTTTGTTATATTTATAGAAGTTTCCCTTTTAGCTGTTTGGATTATATTGTACTTTTAATATACTACTGTTATATAGGTTAGTTGCCCATAGGTTTTGTTACTTATCTGTTTCTAACGTTTTTTGCATGGGTTGTATATTGCGTAGTTTAGATTAATTGCCGGCGTATAGATTTGGGTGTGTGTGTATGTTGTAGATTAATAGTTTTAGTAACCGTTGGTTTGGCCTGCAAGGTTGCTTATAGGTCGGGTGTTTTGTGGTATTTTGGCTTTTTGGGTTGGATTGTGTTGTTATGAGCGAGTTTTAGGTTGTTATTGTGAGTTATTCCTAAGGTTGTTGTTTTGGGGGATAGTATAGTTTATAGACTTAGATTTGCTGTTGTGTGGTTGTAGCATTTACACGTAGGGAAGTTCTTTGAGGTTTTATTAGGGTGTTGTTGTACGCTTGATTTGTTTTGTATTGTATACACTGTTATTTCTGGAGGTTTGTGTTTAGGTTAGCGATTTGCTTGGGTTGTTATGTTATTAGGTTCCTATATAGCTTACGAGGTTTGTGGATATTTTGCGCTAGTTGGCGTTAATTTGTTATGATGGGTTGGTTGCTACAGTTCGAATTTTCGTGACTTTGGGTGGGTGGTGTTTTTATATGTTGTGATTTACTTCAAAGTTTGTAACTGCTTATGACTGTTATGGTTAGGGCGTGCGTATCGACTTACATGGTACTCCAGGAAGTAGTGGTGCGCGGATCTGTGGCAAGGCCTTTGTTACGCGTGTAGATCGGGTTGTAGGTGGCTTTGTTTGGTTTATTTGAGGTGGCAGATGTATGTTTACTACTTCCTGTTTGTTTACATTTATTGCAGGTGAGTTGTGGTTAGTAGTGTGTGTTTGTAGTATGTGTAGCTTGTAGTAGATTGAGTTTTGTTACTGTAGTTTTGTATGTGTTGTGGGTTTATTTTGCAGGTGGTTTAATGTTTGTTGAGATTATAGATTGGCTACCGGATTTATTCCGTTATAGTTTTTATTGTTTTGAGGTTGCTTTAAAGACATTTGATGTTACTTGGGATTGCTCGCCGAATTGGATATTTTATTTTATAGGTGCTGTTTCTCCTAGCAGGGATTGTGTTTATAAGTTGGCAGTTAACTTGTATTTTAAGTTATGGTTGGTTGGTTCCTTGTATTAGACGAGTTTAGGTCTTATTTAGCAGAATTGCT
>JASAOA010001349.1:0-14943 GCA_030849815.1 Vickermania spadyakhi | reverse complement strand
GATATATTTGCATGAAGATAGATATGTGTTGAGGGCTCGAGGTTGTTTTGTTTTTTGGTAGCTTGTGATATGTACTATATTGTATTTGTATTTAACTTTATAAGCGCCTTGTAGAGATTATGTTATTGTTAGTATTTGTTTTGTTTTGGTTTGGGGTAGTTTTATAGTGTTTAGTTTTGTTTAGAACTTAGAGTATGTTACAGGTTGCACGTTTAGTCGAGGGTTACTTGCATATTTAGAGTATAGGTTACGGTGGGGTTTAGTTACCTTAGTATAGTTCGTAGGTTTGGCTAAAGAATGTTGTAAGCTGCTTCCAGGTTTGTATCTTGCTACGTTCTTTTGCTTACTGTATGTGTTTACTGGCTATTTATGGTGTTGTTTGGTAGGTTTGTTTTTACAAGGTTTGTTTGGTTGGTAGGAAGTTTGCATCATTCTATTTCTTAGTTTGTTGAATTTGGTAGTTGGTTGCTACAGTATTTACTTTTGCTGTGGGTTGTTTCCTTTGTTTGGGATTTAGTTTTCCGCAGAGGAGTTGGGGTAGTGCTTTCTTGTTATGTATCCTAAATCGTGGTTTTGGTGTTGTAATATGAATTGATGGTTTTGTGGGTTTTGTAGTTTTCTGGAAGTGCACTGCTAGGGTTTGTAGGTAGTTACTTTTCCAGTTTGGATTGTATATTGTGGTTTGCGGTGAGGGTTGTTTCTAGGGGAGGTTTTGCTTTTGATTGACGCTGATTTGCGTGTACCTGTGGGTTTTCTGTCCTGTGTAGGGTTGATATAATATAATAGCGCAGGGGTTTTAGCAGGGATTTATATAGGTTGGGTTATTTTGTAAAGTTCTAGTTGCGTACATGGGATAACGTAGTTTTGGGGTTTTGGGAGATTTGCTGTTTTTATATAACATATTCAAGGTTTTTTGGGCTTTTACTTGGTTCGTCTTTTAGGGTTGTACAATGGGTTTGTGTGTACAGCCTTAGCGTTCGATTTGAGGTTGGATTTGGGTATGTTACGTATTTATTTAGAGATGGTTTGTTTGTCGTTCAGGTTTTTGCTTGGGGTAAGTGTTTGTTGCATATGGGATGCCAATGTTTAGGTGGATTTTAAAGTTTGTGAGCATATTTGTTATATTTTATATATTCGTGTTACAGTTTGCTGGACATGTTTTACTTTGTGTGCTTTGTGAATTTTGCAGGGGTTGTTACTTGGTGCTGCAAGTTTTGACACTTATTTACTTTATGTTTAGGTGTAGTTTGGTGCATAGTTGTTGCATTGGTGGTCTTTATTAATATTTGGGTTAGGATTTCGGAGGTACGCTTATACTATCGTAGTTCCGCATTGTTATAAGGTTGTAGTTAGGACTTGGAGTTTAAGGGTTATCTTGTTGTGCTGTTTTCGGTACGGCGTGCGTGGGTGTGGATTTAGCGTTGTATGTGTTGGACGCGTGGTGTGCATAGATAAGTTTGTTTCCTACTTGTTAGGGGTTTTGTAGGTTTACTTAGGATTCTAACGTTTTAAGGTGGGTTGTATTGCTACATAGGGTAATACCTGCAATGTTGTAGGTGGCTTGTAGAGGTGTGTTGCGTAGGTTATTTTGTTGGAATTAATTACTTGGGTATAAGGTTTATACATTGTTTGGGATGCGAGGTTGTGGTAGTAGGCAATTGAAGTGCTTGCTTGCATGTTGTTTATGGTAGGGTTTGGGTTTGCTAGGACAGTTTATGTGCTTAATTATGGGTTTGGGTTCCCGTGGTTGAGTTTTGATTTTGTAGGTGTTTACTTGCGGTATTGTAGAGGCATGATTACGTGTTGGATTAGTTGTTGATTTTGCATGTTTTTTAAAAGGTTATTTATTATGTTGACGTTAAGTTTTTGTTGACTGTAATAGGTTACAAGTGGGTAGGTTAGGTTCGATGTTTTGTTTGCGTTTTTGCGTTTGTGTTATATGAATTGGTTAACTTGTATAGGTATCATGCTATTTATCGTGGGGTGGATGGGGTGTGCGTAAAGTGCAATTTTAGTGTGTCTTTGGATGTTTATAATTTGTTTACCTACTTGTAGTTTGTTTTAGATAGCTCGGTGTTTTTGGGACTATTTAGATTTTGCAGTATGTGTGAGGGTTTTGATTGCAGTGGGTGATTTACTGATTTTGTAGGGATTATATTTGTGTTGTTTGTGTGGTTTGATGTTTGTTTATTGTTTTTAGATTTGGGTTTGCGGATGTTGGTTTATTTGGTTTATACATTTAATACGCATTTACGCATTAAGTTTTACTTTGTATACGAATTGTTAGGTGTGTTTATAGTTGTAGTAAGCGGATTTTTGTTTGTAGTTGGATATTTCACACAGCTCATATTTGGCGTATTTTGCTTGTTGTTTTGCTTGTTTAGTATATTGTGTATTGCGTGTGAACATTCGATGTTGGGTAGTTGGTTTTATGAGTTATAGGAGTTATGTAGGTGCTTAATTTTAGTGTAGTTGTTTTATATGGTTACCTGTGGATTTGTTGTTTCTGGAGTGTTTATGGTTTAAGTTAATGGTACTGGTGGAGAGGCTACGTAGCTTTCTACATTACAGGTTATAGATTTTCGCTGAGGTTTCTTAAACATGGTTAGGATAGTAGTTATGTTGGGCCTTATAGTGTTGTTTAAGATTTGGATTGTTTTGTTTACTCCGTATAAAATGTAGGTTGGTTATTAAGCTTACCTTTGCATGCTGGTAACTGCTTTGATTTAGTGTTCGTTCGTATAGATAGTAGACTTTGTTTGCGGGTTTTAATTTGCTTATAGTGACATATTATTGTGAGGTATAGTTACATTGTATATGCATGTGTGCATTTATGTATTGCTGAATTTGAGGTGTTTAGTTACATTACTTTGTATAGATTGTTAACTTTGTAATATTACAGAATTGCAGTTTATGTTGTGTTATGATATTACTTAGAGTTTATGCATTTATAATTTGAAGTTTATATAATTAGTGCTGTACAGGTTGGTTATGATGTTATACGTGATTGCATTTAAGTTTAGATTTTTCTAGTTTCGGTTTGCAGTTGTTTTGCTTGTATTTGTTTGCTAAGTCAATTTGGACTTGTATTTACTGCTTCACTGTAGGTTTGTAGAGGTTAAAAACGCGGGTAGGTTTATTATTTATTTAGGATTTGGAGGTTGTTACTTGACATGGAGGGTTCGCCGGATTGGTGTACTTGTAGGTGTTTTATGTTTTGGCAGATTTGCAATAGTGCTGATTGGAGGTTGTTGGGGCACTCTGTGATTTGGTTTGGTGGGTGTTTATTAGGTTATTCTTTTATTGTTTGCAGTTGGTTTTCTGTGAGTTTGATTTGCACTTCGTAGGTTTGGACTTTGTAAGGCGTTTTAATGTTTTTATTGATGTACACAGTTTGTTTCTTTTACATAGAGATACTTAGATACGTACTGATTTAGTTACTTAGGTGCTTTTACTGTTTACTTATGGTATCGATGGGTAGATATGGATTCGCAGATTTACTTGTTTGGTGTTACTTATTATTTTGTGGTTGCCGGGGTTGTTTTGCTTAGATGTTAGTAGTTTTGTTAATTTGTATTTTATTTAAATTGTGTTTGGTTTATAAAGGTTTGATTGTGTTGTGTTTGTTTTGAGTTGCTTGGACTTACGGTTTTCCTGAGTGTTTTACATTGATAGTATTGTACATTATGTTTATGAGTGTGTTCTGGTTTACGGTTGTCGTTAGCTTTAAGTCTTCAGTTTTTGTGTAATGTAGTTTCCATATGTTTACTATAAAGTAGGGTTGTAAACTCCGTTTTACCCAAGTTGCAGGATTTCTTTGTGGGTTATTGTATGTGCGTTTATTATGTTCAGGTTTGATTTTAAATTATGTTTATGGTGCACATACATATTAGTTTCTTTAGGATGTGCTGAGGTGTTAGTTGTTAATTAATGTATTCGTTAAGTTGTTATATTATATTTGTTTATTTTGAAGGTTGTTTTATACTTTTATCTTTGAAAAAGTTGTTTTGTTTGGATTCGAAAGATAGTTATTTTACAGTTTTGTATTGGACTGTTCTGGGAACCGTGTTTGCTGTACTTGCGGTAGGTTTCTGATTCTAAAGGATTGTTTGCGGGTAGTTATTGTGCTTTAATACTTAGTATTTACGTTACTTTAGTTTGTGTAGTTGGTTTTAGATTGTAATTTTGGGATTTTTGTGGGCGAATATGTTTTGGGTTTGATATCTTTGTTGAAATAATTCGTTCTAATTTTGGTTTAAAATGCGTTGAATTTTAGCTGGTTTGCTGTGGGTAGGTTCTTTGCGTGGGTGGTTATTAGGTGGTTTACTTTGCAAGTAGTTGATAACTGTGGGTTTTCTACTCTGTGTAGGGTTGATATAATATACGGGGGTTTCTGGGAATTTTAAGTTTCTGGGGTATGGTAGGTTAGGATGGTGTTCGGGAAATTGAGGTGTTAGGCATGATTAATTTCGGGTATTTTAGGTTTTATAGTGTATTTTAGCATGGCGTAGTTTGGGCCTAGCATGTAATTTACTGGAACTGCGGGATTTTTGGAGTGTGTAGGGTTGATATAATATACGTAGGTTTCTGGAGATTTCGAGTTTTCGAGTTGGGGTGGTTTGGGGTAGTTTTCAAGCTTGAGATGTTAGGGCTACAATAATGACGGGTAGTTTTAGTGTTTTATAGTGCATTTTAGGGTGTCGAGGGTTGGGTATAGCTTTTACTTTTACAGTACTTGCGGGTTCCCGAGGTGTATAGGATTGATATAATATACGGTTTTTGTTTTAGAGGGTCTTGGGGTGTGCAGGTTTGTATATGTACTATCGTTGGTTTTTAGAGTTGGTTGTATATATTGTACTGCGTTATTTTTTGGGTCGAAGTTTGTGATGTAGTTACGTGGTTTGCGTGGTTTGCGGTAGGATTTAGCTGGTTGATTTGGTTTTGTGCTATTTAATTGTGGTTAAGTTTTATGTTTGTGATGCAGCTTAGTTCGAGACTTAGGTTATGTAGCTGCGGGTAAATTTTATTGTTTTAATTGTTAGGTGTTATAGATTTGCTTGGTTTATTGGACATATGGGTTTGGGCTTTGTATTTTATTTACTGTGATTTGGAGATTGCGGTGGTTAGTGGTTGCAGGGTTTTACACTGTTTACATTGTTGTGTTTGTTTTGCTTCGTTATGTTGATTGGTTGGTTAGGGGTTTTTGGGTAACAGCGTATTACTTTCATGGGGTACATTGTTAGGTTTGCTTTCCATTAATGTTGGGGTAGGTTTGGCAGTTTGATTTTCATACAACATTTTAAAGGTTCTTTTGGTTATAGTATTTTGTTGTATGTGTAATTTGGAGGTCGTTATGTGCTGAGTTTGTTAGGTACCTTTTAGTTTTCGCCTGCAGGGGTTAGTTTGCTGGACGTTGTTTATTGTTGTGATTTTGTTTTGATAGTTGCATGTGGGGTGGTTTGTATGTTGCCCTATGTTTGGATACAGGTTTAATTATGGTTAGGACATTGTAGTTATGGGTATTAGTTACACCTAGTTTCTTTAGATGTTGTAGTTTTTGATTTGGATTTGTAGGGTATAGTGCATATGTTTTCAGGGTATAACTGCTTATGTACACATGTTGAGTGCGGTATTTTAGTTTATTAAGGTTACCGTTATTTACCAGTTGGGTTTCATTAGATTGGTTGTATTTTAATATTCATTTGATATGCTTTGTTTATGCGTTTTGTTGCTGCGAGAGTTCTGGTTCCTACATTGTTTTATTGCTTTATTTATTGATAGTATGAGTTGGGTTTATAAGCTGTAATTGCATAAAGTTTGTTAGTTGTAGTTTAGTTTGTATTATCTAGTTTAATGTAATAGTGCACCTGTAGAGCTATGTTTTGGATTATTATGTATGGTATTAGTGTGAGGTTTAGTTAGATGTGTAGGTTTTTGATACGTTGTTTTATTTGAGCTTCATGTATTGCATTTAAAATAGGCAAGTTTGTGTTTACGTTGCATATTATTATATTTGTGCAACTGTGTTAATACTTTGGAGGGTTGTGGATCGACGACTGAGTTTCCTAGGTGAATTTACACTTTATGGTGCTTATACATGTAGGGTATTTCGTATAGATGTTACAGATAATTTATAATTTCATGATGGAGTTGTTGCGTTAGATTTGTTGTTATTTTGGTTTGATTTGTGCGTTGTTTGTGTTCTCCGCAGAGATTTTTGTTTCTGTCGTTTTCAGGTTTTGTAGCCTGTACTGACGATGATGTAGGCTTGTTTGGTTTGCTAGGGTTGTTTTATCTGTGTGAGAGATTGACGGCTTTTTATTTGATTCTAATATTAGGTTGGGCGCACTAGATTTGGGTTTTAGGGTTAAGGCCCTAGTAGCATTCCAGGTTCGGCATTTGGTTTGCTTTGCTTTTGCGGGTTTGGGATATTTAGTGTATTGTTATTGTACTGTTATGGGTTATTTAGAGCTTGGGGTTTTGGATGTTTAGTTCATAGTAAAGTTATATTGCGTATCGTGTGGTTTTGGAGGGGTTGCAATGTGGATTTAGGATACTTGGACATCTTGCGTAGAGTTGTTATATAGATGTATTGATTAATTAGGGGTAGTTGTTGTGTTGGTGTAGTGTATTGTGATTGTATTTTGATATATGCATTGTGTAATATTATCTGGTGTTATTGTTTACCCGTGCTATTACTTTGGTGTGATATTTGTTGATAGTTATGTTGTATAGTTGGTTTTGTAGTTGTTTTTGTTCGGAGGATGTTTGTTAGCGTGGGTTTTATTTGCTGGAGTTTAGGTTACTTTGGTGCTTTGGTTAAGATATTTAGGTTATAATGTTATATGTTGTATTCCGAGGGCATGTTTGCTGTAGTTGGGTTCCCTATACATTAGTTTTGGGCTTCAAAAGTTTGTTTCTGTTTGGGGATGTTGGTTGGTGTTTGTTTGTCTTTGGTGATTTACCGGTTATGTTTAATGTTTGTTTATTGGTTTTGCATTGGATTAGGGAGTCGGTGTTTGCGTTACTTAACGCTTTGTTACGGGGGTTTGATTCGAGGGTTTTAGATAGACCTAATTATTTCTTATGCTTGTTGTACCTTTTTTGTTTAACATTGGCAACTTACTTGTTTCTGTGTTTTATAATTGGAGATGCTCTTTTGTGTTCGGAGTTTGCTGTGTTTTCGATGTGTTTGGATAGAAACTCTTGAAGGAGGTGCATACGTCTGCCATGGTGTTGGTGTTTTACTTGGTGTTTTAGGTGTGGTTTGTATTTCCTTCTTTCTTATCGATTAGTTTTTAACTTTTGTTTTGTTACTTTAGGGAGGTTTTTGTTGTTTTGTATTGTTGTTTAAAGTGGTTGGTTTTTTGTTTTACAGGTTTTGTTGTATACCTTCGAGGTTGTAGTTTTTGTTAGTTGGTGATGTAGTTGGTTTTAGATAGTTGAGCTTGTATCTTTTTTGTTAATGGTGTTGGTGTTTATATAATTTCGGCTTAAACTTGGTTGCTTTTGATTGTGTATGTTGCTACAGGTGTTTTGTTTGCTTATGGGAGGGTTTGGGTTTAGCGCATGCTACAGATGCAATCTGTGGTACTTGTTTGGGTAGTATTCTCGTAATTTTGTTAGATTTGTGTTGGCCATAGGTTTGGTTGGGTGTGGTTTTGTTACTTGTGTACTTGTATTAGTTGCTAGAGGGTTTGTTAGTTGTTTTGGCTAACTACTAGAGTTTGATAATATTTGGGATTTGTATGTTATCTATATAGTTTGGAGGATTTGCTGTTGGATGGGTTTAGAGTGTGCATTGTTAGTGTTCAATTATGTTTACCATACGTACAGATTGTGTTTGTTTTAGATTTTGCTTGTTTGAGTGCGTGACTTTTACATGTTGTTTGAACCAATTGTGTCTTTTTTGAGGACTTTCGCTTTCGTACTTGGGGATTGCGTGCAATGTTTTGCATTGTGTCTGCAATGGATGGTTTGTTGACTAGTTTATATTGTGCGTGTTTTTGGTTTCTAAATTTGTATTTGGGTATACTCCTTATAGTTAAGTTACTGTGTAAAGGGTTTCCTAGTTTTTGTTGGTTTGGCCCTTTGTGGATTGGTACACGTTTTGTTTTGCTGGGATTTTGCTATTACGATTGGATTGGCATGGTTGCAACTGCAGGTTTTCCTTTCTGTGTAGGGTTGATATAATATACTAGGTTGTGCTTTTTAGATGTGGAACTGGACATTTAGGAAGTTACCTTATTTAATGGTGTATAGGTGTGGTGTAGCTTATATTTAGGTTGCCGGATGCTTGTAATTTAATGTTATAGGCTTTGGTATGGGTTTACTAGGCAGGGTAGGTGTTGTAGCCCTTGGGATTTGGATTTTTTAATGCAGGTGCTGTGTTGTGCTTTATTTTGTGTTTGGGGTGGGCTTGTAGTAGTTGTTGGTTTTGATTTCCATAAGGTTGGTGCGATATAAGGTAGTCGTGTACTTGGAGATGATTCTATAAGTCAAGGTTTTTGGTTGCTGGTAGAGTTCTGTGTTTGCGAGTTATTATTGTAATCTTAGTGGAGGCTTGTAGGTTGTTATAGTATTTGTGTGTTTATATTGTTTGGTGAGTATTTGATTTTGAGGTTGTGGTTTGGTGCCTTTGAATTAGGTTGTGGTTTAATTGGATGTGTGGGGTTTGTTTAGGTTTAGAGTTTTGGTTTGAGTTTTGATTTGTATACTTTTATGTGCATGGTTTGTAGGTTTGGGAGCATGTGTTTGTTAGGCAATTGTAGTTGTGGTTTAGCTTTGCTGGTGGACTTGCGCTTTTTGGGGGACTGGCAGTGCACATTTTATGTGTGGGGTTTATTTTACCGCTGTTTTCGGATAGTTGGGATGTGTACTTGTGTACTTGTGTGTTAGTTTGCGCGTAGGTCTTGAGTTTTGACGTTGTTAGTTTGTGTCAATAGGTAGTTGTTTTAGACATTGGTGGGGTACTGTACCTTTAATACGTTTTGCTAAATTGTGTTGTTGTGAGTTGCCGTATTGAGTTGTGTAGGGGTATTACTTCGCCTGGGATTTGTCGTATAAGAGTTTGCTTTAAGTATTGCGTTTGGGGTGGGTTTATGGGTTGTATTACGTGTAAGGCGTGTATGATTTTAGGGGATTTTATAGTTCTTTGAATACAGGTGTTATTCTTGTAGGTGCACGGGTAGGTTTGTTTTAATGGAACCCTATTTCTGCAGATTTAGTTTGAATGTTTGTTGTTTGGTTTTGTTTGCTTGGTAGGGGTTTGATCTTGCTTGTGTTTTGATGTTGTGTTTAAGTTTTATTAGACGTAGCGTGTACAGTAACTTTATATTTGTGTGGGCGTATGCTAGGAGAAGGGTTTGTTTGGTGCTGTATGGCTGTGATTTGTTTACGGATTTAAGTGCTTTCAATTATAATAGGATTCGTTAAGTGTGGGTAATGGTTTCCAGGTTTGTAGTATTGCGGAAAGATGTTATATTTATTTATAATGGTTGTCACCTTTTGATTTAGCATGTATGTTGCAGGCTTGCAGAGGTTGCGAGTATGTGGTTTGCGCAGATTTCTGGATTGGATGTATTAGTTGTATACTTTTGTTGTACCCTTGTGATATTGTTCTAAATTTACAGTAGAGGTTTACGTTAAAATAAATTACAATTGGCTTTAGTATGGTAGTTTAGGGATGCGTAGTCGACGGGTAGCTCCTATTTGTTTTAGTTTCCTAAAGGTAGAGTTTTCGTTGTGTGGCATGTTGATTGGTTTAAAGACCTGCTTAGTTTGGGTGCAAACTGGTAGTTGTAGTTCTACTTTTTATATATTTGCTTATTAGTACAGTAGACGCTTGTTTTAAAGGAGTGTAGGTTGTTGGATTTTGGTGTTTTGTTTTGTTTATGGTTTTGATGGGAGATTTGTTTTGCTTAGTAAGGTTTACTTTTGTGTGTGCTTTGGTGTTTGTGTAGGTTGTTAGTTTGCTTGTGGGTAGTTGAGTTTTGCGGAGCATTGTGTGTTTTTAGGTTACTTGTTTTTTGTAGGATAGCTTGTTTGTTTTGTTGTAGATTAAATTGCAAGCGTTGTTTGTGTGGGTGCTGTTTGTCTGCGTTTTGTTTGTTTTTTGTGTTGGTTATTTTACCGTAATACTTTGACGGTGGTAGTTTGGTTTATAATTTGGGATTTGGGTTGTACATTTACTAGGTGTAGGATTTATTTAGGAAGGTGTGCATTTCATTTGTTTGGAATGGTTATTGGTAGGAGTGGGGTGTTGCATGATTTGTATAGAGCAGTGTATAATTTTATTGTAATATTTTAGTTTTTTCTTCTATTGTAAGTTAGAATATTACTTAGGTATATGATGCGTTAATTTACATGTGTTACGTTTATAGTTTATGGGTGTTACGTTTATAGTTTATGTGTGCCTTTATAGTTTGTGTGTTATGTTGCGTGATACTTGTTTTAAACTTGTAGATTGTGTTTGTTCTGAGGTTTATACTTATAACTTGCTGCTTATAGTTGGGTTTGCTTACGGTTGGTTGTGATAGGATTTTGTGTATGTTTTCGTGATGTAGTTGGGGATTTGGTTATTTGGAGAGGAGTTGTTTGTGTTGTGTTTTAGTGGTTTTGGTAGTTTATGTTTGTTTGTGGAGATTTTAAATATTTACTGAGTGCGGTTTGCACTATTATTTGTGGGTTTATTGTTGGGTTACGTTTCGGGTACTATTGTCTTTGTGTTTACTAGTAGGGTTTAACTATAAAGTTACTTTCTTTTCTGGATTGATAAGTGGTGGTTTAATGTTATGCGGATTATTAGGTTGGATTGGTTGTTATAGATTACTTGGGCGTGTCGAATTGGTGTAAGTAAGTTCACTTAAAGAGAGTTTGTGTAGCAGTGTGCACCGCTGGGTTTGGCCTTATAAAGTTGGCCGCTTGATTGCTTGGATATGGGTTATGCGGGTAGGGGTTTAGAAATGTTGTTACTTTTGGTAGTTTTAATTTTAATTGGTTTTGGATTTGTTTGCATAGTTTGTTAGTTGTAGTGTTTTATTGCCTTCCAATATAGTCTTTTACGATTGTTTATTGTTTATGGTATTTGAACCAAGAGTGTTGTTTGTTGTTTAATTTACATTGTCATAGAGTGTGCGGGAATTTAATTGGTTTGAGGTTTCCTGGTAGTTATAGAGGTGATAGTTTGCAGTTGTTATAATGTATTGGCATTCTTTTTTATATTTTGTTTAAGGGTTTACCGATAGTGCAGGTTAATTTGTAGTTGCTGTGTGCTTTTATGGGTGTTTCCGTGTTTGGTTAAGTTGCGACCTGTGCATTTTATTGTGTATAGATCTTGGGTTTTGAATTAGTAAAATCGCTTACGATTGTTGTTTTGCAATTATCGTTAATTTGGTTGTGTGATTTTAACTTTGCGTGCTTGATTACTAGTATTCGAGTGTTTACTTTGTATTTACTAAGAGTTGTTATTTTGCGTATTTGTTTTGGGGTACTTTGGTTTGATGTGATTTGTAGAGGGTTTGCATATGATGGGCTTGTGTGTTTTGTGGTAGTTTATGTTGTTCTTAAAGTTGTAGGTTTGTAAGATTGTGTTTTTATTTTACATGCGAGTGTTTGGGTTAGCCGGGATTTAAACTTTGTTTTGGGTAATGTACAGCTAGGTTTTTTGGGTGTGTTTTGTATTGGTATTTTGTATAGCATTCCCAGAGGGTTTAACTGTCTTGTTGTAGTTTCGTGCCTTTGCTACTTCTGAGTGGGTGTCTATGTTTTATGATTTTGATCTGTACTTGTACTTTGAGTTCGTGGGTTTGTATGCTTGTCTTTTTGCGCTTTTTGGGAGTTGGATTTTATGCTATATTGTAGGAGTGCTAAATAGGGCGTATTTCTTTCTTTGCAGGTTGGTAATTTGTGGAACTACAGGTTTTCCTCCCTGTGTAGGGTTGATATAATATAGTGTAGAAGTATGGTTTTTTGGTTCCTAGTAGGTTTCTGATGATTTATTGATATTTTGGGTTTTGCTTGTGAAATGCTGTATTTTAGGGATTTTGTTGGATTTTGCTGCCTTTTTGTGTAACTTCGGGTGGGTTTTGATGTGTAGGTTGATATAATATACAAGTACTCTGCTAAAATGGGTTTTGGGTACGCAATTATCTGTATTGCGTGATTTTAGGGTTTTGTGGGTTTCCGGGTAAGTTGTGATTGTGAGACGTGTTTTTTGGTGTTTTGATTTACGTTTCGCTTGGTAGGTTTAACGATGGGTTTTGCGATTGTAATTGTTAGGTATGATTTGCATTTTGGAGTGGATTGTTTTCGGGGGCTTGTATGTTGGACCTATAAGAGTAGTTGTTGTGGTATACCTAATTTATGTTTAAGAATGTTGCATATTTTAATTGAATTTGTGTGGGTTCGGATTGTTGTTTTCTCGTAGTTATGATAGTTTATGTTGGTCATCCAGGCAATTATTCGCCTGTGAGTTGTTTGCTAGTGTAGTGGCAAATGAGTTGCCTCTGTGAGTTGCTTAAGGATTGATATTTGTTGAGGTTGGTTTAGTTTACTTTGGCAAGGTTTGATTATGTTTTTCCGAACAGGTTCTAGGTTGGGTGGGTTTGTTATTAGTTTATTAGTTTTAGAGGTTTGCAGTTTTGGTTTTATTTTAGATTTGTGTTTTTGTTTTTGGTTTTCGGTGTTTCGAGGTTTGTGTGGGAGTTATGTTCGCGTTGATTGTACAGGTAACATACGTAGTTTTTAAATTTTAGGTAAGTTGCTAATTTTAATTGTTTGTTGAGGTGTTTACTTCTAGTTTGTTGGTATATGATGTTGCGTTATGGATTTGCAATTTTGTGGAATTTTATTGGTTTCATGTTTTATAGTTAGGCAAATCTTTACATTTCGGTACGTGTTTTGACATTGTATGTTTTGATACTGTAGGTAGTATGTATCATTGTATTTGTTTTGGGTTTACGCATGTAGTTGGGTTATGTCTGCGTTAAGTTGGGTGTTGGAGAAGCTGGTTTTGCGCGTATTTTAGAGTTTGCAAGTGTGTGTATACGCGTGTTTTGTATTCCGTTTGGTTAACGTTGTGGTTTTAACATTAAGTACATTTTGTGTTGACTTTATTTTGGATTTTATTGGAGTTTGTGTAGTTTATATTTACACTGTATTGTTATATTTAACAGTACGTTGTATGTAACGCCAGATTTGCGGGATATTATAAGGTAGTTCGCCTTAGTTTGTGGGGTAAATACTTTGTTTCGATGGGTATAATATGTTTTCATTTCGCTTGAGGTATGTTTCCTAAATTAGATATTTGTTTGCTTTTAGTAGGCTTTATAGGCGTGTAGGTTGGAAAGTGAATTATAGTTATGTGTTGTTTGTTATGCTGGGGTTTGTGTATATGATCTACATGGGTTTGACGTGAGCGTTTGGGATTTACGTTATAAGTGCCTACTGTAGTAGGTTATATTATAAAGACCTGTAGTTTATTATAGGCGTTGTTGTTTTTTGAAGTGGTTTTATATTATCGGAGATTTGCGTTTAATTTGTTGTGGTTTGTGTGTTTTAGGGATCTTTAGTTGTCGTGTTTCAGCAGCGTTTAGTTTCGGGCTTTGCTTATAGGTGAGTTTGGTTTGGTTATGTGTTAGTTATTGTTTGTTGTTTGTTTTGCATCATTTTGGATTTGGAGTTGTGCCTTTTATAAGGAGTGACGGGTTGTGTAAGGTACTGTAGATTTGTTGTTTAGGGTTCAATGCAACAGGGGAAGACATTAGTATTACACAGTTTTTATTCTGTTATTTTGTAGTTTTCGTTGGTTAGGTTATTTGTATACTTGTGAACGTTGCTTATGTATAGTACACACTCTCGTGATTTGCTTTGCTGGTTTTTCATAGGTATTGCTGACAGTTTACCTCTAGGTTAGAAATTTCATACGCTAGATTGAATAGTTTTACTTTAATGTTGCTAGTTGTTATAGGTTGTTGTTTGGGATATGATTTTATAGTGGATTTATAGTTTGTAATATTGTTATTTGCAGTTTATTAGTTCGTGGTATTATTACTCTTGGTGTGAAATTTATATGGTGTTTGTTAGGTGTTACTTTTAGGTTTGTAGTTTTCAGATTAATTAGGGTACTTCGTTGTAGCGGGTATGCTTGTTGTTTTCTTGCAAGTTGTTGGTTGTAGGTTTTGCTTTGAAGTTAAGTTGGTAATTGCTAGAGTTGAGGTATCTACATAGTGTATTTGTTTCTTTTTGGTATTGTGAGTGTTGCTTATATTTACCGCGTGTAAAGGTTTGAGTTGTTTGTTAACTTAGAGATTTTCGTTTGGTTTTGGATTGTTGCTGCGTGTAGGAACCACTTGAAGTGTGTTGACTTGGAGTGTGGAGTTGATGGTAGTTTTGGTTGGTAAAATTTGGTTGTACTACTTGTTTAGATTATGATTGCATTATGTACTCGTTTTGAGTTCAGATATTTACGGAGGTGGCTTGTTTTGTGGTGTAATGTTTGTTGTACAGTTTTTAGTTTGTTTTAGTAAGTTTAATTTAATGATATACCCAATGATTGTAATAGTGCATGCGTATTTTCTTGTGTTTTTTATTATTACTTAGCGTGTATGTGGATTTATGTAGGTATTGATGTACTTATCCCTGATTGTTGTGGGTTTGTATAAATGTTTTTACTGCGAAGTACCTTTGGGGAGTAGTTTTGTTTAAGAATTACTTTGTTATGGTTTGAATATTTGTTTGTGTAACTTGCGTGTATTTATGATTTGTAGATTGTTGGTTTATTAGGTTTTTATTTAGCGTTGAAGAATTGTGTTTTATTTTGTTGTTTTAATTGTGTTGCATCTACGTTTGTTTTTATTTGATATGCTGTCGGAAATGGTGTACTATGCATTGTATTTAGTTTTTGACAGTGGCTTGTATTGTTCTGATGGGATCGTTAGATTT
>JASAOA010001348.1:0-14943 GCA_030849815.1 Vickermania spadyakhi | reverse complement strand
TTATTATGAGGTTGTTTTTTTCGTGTTTTGTGGTTTAGGTTTTGGTTGTTTTTGTGATAGGTTGACATGAACTGGGGCATTTGTGTTGGTTTACGACTTTCTATGGTATATAGTTGGTACACGTATAAAGTTTCAAGTTTGTTAGATTGTTGGTTCCTATTAATTTTACTTATTTCCATGAGTTGGTTGTAATTGGATAAGTATCCCTGTTTTTATAGGTGTTTTGTGTTTGGGTTTTTGTGCTTGCTTTAATGTTATTTTTGCTTTGTTTTGCGGGTTTTATTGTTGTGGGTTGTTAGTTTTACAGTGTTCTCGTTATTTTAGTTTGCATTGGTATTTCATGCTTTTCGGTTATTGCCTCTACTTGCCGTGTTTGTGATATTGTTTGGGTTTATTGTTGATTATTTAGGTTGTGTATTTGCTGGGGGAAGTACTAATTTTAGGGGGAAACTGTGTATTTCGTGGTGTCTGAGGGGTTGATATAATATACGGTTTTTTTGGGTTTCGGGTTTTGGGTTGTGTGGAAAGTTGTTTGAGATGTTGTAGATTTGGTGTTGTTTTGACTGTATTTTGACTATTTTGAGTACTTTGCAGGTGGTTTGCGGGTAAAATTCTAGGATTTTAGATATTGTAGAGTTTGTATGTATTGTAGTTTCTGTACGGGTGTTTTGACACTGACGGAAAGGTTAGGTTATGTAGGGTTAATATAATATAAAGATTTGTACATACTTATTTATGGATATAGTTATGCTTTAGTGGTTTTAGAATTCGGCATGTTTTTATTTTGGTTGGTTGAGTTGGATGGTTTAGTATTTTGTTGTCTTTTACATGAAGCATGCTGATTATGTGTATTTCGGTTTTTGTGCAAGCGCTGGTGGTGCGTGGAGGTTTAATGTTGTAGTAGTACCTTTGCTTGAGGCTTAGGATTTGGGTTGTTGATTCAAGTTTTGTCTTGGTTTTGCAATGCTTGATTCGGTTTCACGTATGTTGGCATAGATACTTCGTGTAGGTTGGGTTTTTAGATTTGGGTTTGTTATAATTTGCATTGTAGGTGTATTGTGTGTAGTTGTTTACTTTTTAGTTGTTTGCTATTATAGGTTTTAGGGATAGGTAGGTTGCGTTATTTGATTTGATATTTTATAATGTGTTTGTTAGGGCTTGCAGTTTGGATTACTTTTGTTAGATTTGTGTGTTTTGCTTTGCATTTGGGTTGGTTTGTATTTACATACTTTGTACATGCTTTATAGTTTTCTTTGTTGTGTTTTATGACTAGGGGTTGGAGTTTGATTTTGTGTCTACGTATCATGGATAGTTTGAGTTTACGTGTAGGTATGTTTGCTTTTACGTAGGGTGTAGGGTTCTGATATTGGTTTACTTTCGTGGATTAAGGTTTGCTTTTTGGGTTACTTGTGATGCAGATTTTGTTGTTTTAAAGCTTTTAATTATGTTTTGCTTCGTTTTTAGAGGTGTTGTTTGTGGGTTAGGTTGGATTAGATGTTTGTTCAAGTGTGGGGTTGTTTGTGTATGGATTCTTTGTTTTTGTTGTTTTATTGTTACTCTTTACTTGGGTTCGTATATGTTTACGTTTGGGTAACGTGAGTTTTGTAGGTAGGTGCTTACGTGGGTTGGATTTGTTACCGATAGGCGTTACGTTTGTGGATTTTGGAGGTAGTGTTACGTAAATGTTATTTGTTGGGTTAGAGTTTGTGTTATTTTATATGGTTGTGGTGTGCGATTTAGTTTGCAAAGTTGGCTTTGGAGAGTTTGTTGTTTTGGTTTAGATTTGTAGTTTTGTTTTCTTCGTATTGTAGGTGGGTTGCATACTTTTTATAAGTTGTTTACTTTTGGATTGGTTTGGATTTTGGCGTTTGCTTGGGTTTGGTAATGGTTTCGATATGTGTCGATTTGGTTCCGGGTTTAATTTGTGCTTTCTGGTTAGTTTGTAGAGTTGCGTAGCGTTGTGTGTTGGGTATTGTGTTTGTGGTTTTTATGTGTGTTTTGGTTGAGTGATTTGTATACGTGTAGTTTAGGTTGGGGTGTTAGATGATTTACGGATTTCTACATGTAAATTAATTTGGGTTTAGGTTGACCATTTATAATTAACATTTGAAGATTTTAGTAGAATTGATTACAGGTACTTTAGTTTGGGAGCTTGTGATTGTAGGTTTTTATGTTTATGTTTATGGATGCATGCGAATTTACTCATTATACTATAGTTTGTAATACTTTAATAGATTGGATTATGTTAGTGCTATTACTTTCTATATGTGGTTATTGGATTGTTTTATGGTTAGTGGAGTTGGTTTTCGTGTTAGTTGGGGTATGTGTTTGCAAATTAATTGGTTTGTTATTGTTCGTTTGTTTTCTACTTTGTTGGATTTATTATAGGTTTTAACGTGTAATTTATAAGCCAGTGTTACGTAAGTTTCGTTGCGATGAAGTTTCCGTTATTTGGGTTGGTAGGGTGTTGCAAACTTGGGGTTGGTTTGATAATGCTTACGTGTCAGGGTATTTTGTTTAAGGTTATTTAGATTGTGTAAGTTGTTGGTATGTGTGTTTAAATTACGTGCGTTTATGCTGCCGTTATTTTGCTATTATAGTGGATTTGTGTTTTCGTGTGTGCGCATATTAACTTTGGGTAGGTTTGTTTTGCATGGGGGGGTGTTGGTGCCTTCACGTAGTTTAAATGCTCGCGTTTGGTTTCTGGTTTGTAGTTTGCTGGAGTTGCTATTGTGTTTGTGTATGGTGCTTAGATTTGTGATTTGTAGGTTTGATAAGTGTGTATTAATATAGTACGCTTATGATTTTGGATTTGCATTGGTTTGGAATATGATAGTTTAGCTTGTATTTTTGGTATGGTTTAGTGTATAGGTTATGTGGTCGCTGCGGTACTTGTTTGTTAAGTTGTTGTGAGATATACTAAGTGACTTGTTTTGCATTGGTGTTTTTGTGGGTATTGTTTGTGGGTTGTTTTACTTGGTTTGTTTTCATATTTTAGGGATGTGCTAGCTTTTGTGTATTTGATTTACTCAATAGGTGTTTATGATTTGTCAGATTGTTAATATGCTGATTATTTTGATTTTAGTCTCTGGTTTAGGTTGTGTGTTTATTTTGTTTATGTTTGAGTTTATGTTGAACATACGACTGTGAGTTTTGCTATGTAATCGCATTTCGGACATAGTTTAGTATGTACGTACACTTTTGGGTTTATTTGCTGTGACGATTATTGGCTTTGTTACATGTGTTAGGATTGGATTTGTAACGGGATGATGCAACTGCACAGGTTTATTTTCCTTTGATATTAGTTTAGTATAATATGTACATTTCATGGGTTGGTGGGGGTACGGGTTTGTTTTGTTTGCGGTGTGGGATCTTTGTGATTTAGTATTTTGGTTGCAGAGTTGTTGTTTCCTGTTGCTGGGGTAGATTGTATAGCCTGCATTTTATCCTGTTGAGTCCGTGTACATTTATGTTTTCGTGTAGTTATGTTTTACATAGGTAGTAATGGCGTGTGAGCACTTTGTTTGGAGTTTTATTTTAACTGCCGTTATGGTTTAGTTTGTTATAGTATATGTAGTTACGGTATTTGCGTTGCGGATGGGTTTTGTTGTTTTATATTTTATTTTAGGTTTTGTGTATGTTGTTTGGTTGTTTTGGGCTTGCTAAGATAATTTGCATTATTTTAAATTGTTAGGGTTTGGTACCGTTGTGTTGATTTTGCATTGTGGGTTTGGGTTTGTAGTGGCGTACTACTTGTGGATTGTTTGGTTTTGGTTTTTCATGGGTTTTGTTTTACGCGAGTTTTGGGTATGCTTGTAGTGTGTTTGTATTAGTTTGTTCGCTAGGTTTGCTTGGGTTGGCGAACATGGTATAGATTGTATTAGCCAGAAGTTTATTTATTACTTATAATTACAGTTTGTATTACTTGTTGATGCATTAGTTGTTTGATACAATAAAGATTAGTTTTTGTTTTGTTTTATAATTCCTGATTTTTACAAGGAGTCTGTTGTAGTGTCTTGTTTAAAGTTTACTGCGTTAGTGTTAGTTTTAGTTTTAACGAGATTTCTTTTACTGCTGGGTTGCTGATTTGTGTGTTGTGAATAGTTGCTTTGCTTGCGAGATGTTTGTTGGCAAAGACTCCTGTTTCTTGTCGTAATTGTATCTGAAGTTTAGTTATTATTGCTAAACTGCAGATTGTGGGGCACATGGAGGGTTGATATAATATAGTGAGATTGTGGTTTTTGGGGGTATTTGGGCGAACTTCCTGTTTTAAAGGTTTGAATGGTTTCGGCTTGCAAGCTTCAGCATTAAAGCCTATAAACTCGGTGTTTTCTGGGTTTTGGAGCAAAGCTTATATGTCCTTTATTTTGGGTTTTATTACAGGTTTTTGTTTGCTGTAGGTTTGCAGTTGGACATATTGGTGTAATATCCTTCCTTTCGGGGATTTGTTGTTTGGATTAGGGTTTGGGTACCGACTGACTGTCTACGGTTGCTTGGTCTTGTATGGTGTGGTTTGTTAATTGATGATTTAGCTTAGTGGGTTTTGCAGTGAGTTTTGGGGTTAGATGCTTGCAAATTTGTAGTTTGGATTTAATTATGGGTTGGAATGATGACGGTAGGGTGTGCTTCTGTGTGAATGTAAGGTTGGTTTACGTGTTTGGCGATTGTGTTGGTTTGTAGGTATGTAGTTTCTGTAAGTGGTTTTGTAGTTGCTTGTAGTGTCGCGGGGTATTTGTATGATTGTGGTTTGTATTAGGCTTTTACGAGGTGAGTTACTGAACATTAAGTGTTGTTTTTTGTAGGCGTTGCATTTTAAGTTGTGTTGCGTTATGTAATTTGGTATTAGTTGTATACTGTAGATAGGTTTTGATAGGTGGGAATTTAAGGTAGGTCGATTTGATGTTTTGCTAGTAGGGATTGTAGAGTATGGGAATTAGGATTTTGCTTCCCTACAAGCTTGCAGGTTTCCATATTTTTACTTAGGGTTACGCATATTTTTACTAGAGTTTGTTAAGGGTTGAGTAGTGCTTACTTAGAGTATGGTTGTTGCAGGCGGTTATTGGCTTTGTTGCGCGTTGATTTGTTTCCTGATAGAGTTTAGCTTCGAGGCAAGTAGTTTATGACTTTATGTTTTGTTTTGTTGTTAGATTTGGTTTTAAATTGTTGGATTTTAAGATTGATGTTGATGTGGTGGTTGTGAGGTTTTGGATATTTGCTTTATGTTTAGTTTTGCAGGTTTCATTTTGGTATGTGGAGTTATTGTGTGCGTCCGCGTGAAACTTGTAGATTGGTAGTTTTAAGTTTGATTTAAGTTATTGTGATTCGTTTACGGTGTGCTTGTTTTAACAAGGGGATATTCGGGAATGTAGGTGTAGCTTTGTAGGGTGTTGCAATGGTTTATTGTAAGTGTTTAATATTGAGCGTTTGAGCGAGATGGTTTAGGGTTTTGTAGATGTTTTATTTATTATATTTGCGTTAACTTTATTTAATTGGATTTAGTATTGTGGTTTTTGGGTTCCGACGGGCATGCGGATGTATAGATTTTAATTGTTTTCGTAGATTTGCTTGATATTTTGTAGCTTTTTAGTTTGGTGTTGGGCTTTTATGTTTTGTGATTTAGGGATTCGCGTTGTGTACTAAATGTTTGTGAACAGTTATACTTAAGGTTGTACCTGTTGTAGTAGTGCTTAGGTTTGTAATCAAATGGTGGGTTTTGCTGGGTTGTTAGTTAGAGTGCATATGTGTAGGTGCATATTAGATTGTAATATTGTATTCGCATAATTTGTTGGATGTGAATTATTACTTTATAGGTGTTATATTTGCGTTGTAGGTTTGATACTGCAGAGTTGGTTTTATTTTGTGCTTGTGTGATTGTGTAATTCATTTCTAGTTGTTTTCGGGTTTACAATGGTTTTGAATTTATAGTTCTTGGATTGTGTTTAAGGTGGTTATGGTTGTAATGTCCTTCACTGTATGTTTAACTTGATGAGTGACGTGAGTTTTTAGGGTTTGGATGCGGTATTTGGGTTTGATTTGTGCTCGGATGGTGGGGTTTGATAGTGTTGTTTTCTTATTAATTGTTGTGATTTGTGGAGAGTGCTTGGGTTTGTGTTATTTAGGTATTGTTATATTTATTTAACTCTTATAAGGTTTTTTGGGCTGTAGGTATAGGTGGGTTGGTTGCATGCATTGCTTCTGGGGTTTGTTTAAGGATTTGTTTTGGGGGTTTATAGTTATGGTTTTAGAATTGCTTATTGTTTCAGCCCCGTAGGATTGCTTATTTATGAGTTTGGGTTTTCGTGTGCCAGGTTATTAATTTTGAGTTTCGGGATTTACCAATTATTACGTTTTATTTACTTTTAGAGTACTTATTTAGGATACTTAGTAGTTATGGATTGCTTATGCTGTGAAGATTATATGTTTTGGGTTTTGTTTGTGCATGATGTTTCCCGCTGTGGAGTGTTTACGCTAGGTTTTTGATTTTGCATTATGTTCGTATTGTGTTTTAATTTATTGCTATGCGTTAAGTGTGTAGATATGTTTTGTTTTTGGGGTGTAGTTTGCTTTTCTATGTGTTTATTTTCGTTGTGGGGTGCTTGCGCATAGTTTGTTTTTAGGTTGTGAGTTTTGCAGTTTGCTGGGTGCGAGTTTGCTGCACTTGTGAATTACGGTATTAAATTTGCATTAGTTAAGTCAGTTTTGGAGACTTGCTGCTTTGTTGTGGTAGGTATTGTATATTATAGTTTTCTGGGTTTGTTGTTTTGTGGATTTATCGTTTATGTTTTTGATTGTTTTGTTGTTGTTTTGGAGATTTGTTGGTTGTTTTTGATTTAATTCTATGCAGGTTTGGGTTGCTAGCATTAGTTGGTGCTGATAGTTACTTTTACTTTATAGTGTTAACTTGCTTAGTTTGTGGTGTTATGTGGGGCATTAGATCGAGTTTCCTTTTGTGAAAGTTTTCGGGTTAGAGTGGTTTGTAATGTTTGGTTTATGTGCAATAGTTAGTACCGTAATTTGGTTAAAGGGTTTGCTTGTTGTTTATTTTGCGGGTGGCTTTTAGATTGCGTTTGTTTTGGTGTTGTCTTTGGTGGGTTTGTTAATTTATTTGTACTTACAGAGGGTGCTGTGCTGGTTTGATTATTGGTGCGTGGTTTTTTATTGGTTTGTGGGTATGTTACGTCGTGAGTTTGGGTATTGAGGTAGGTTTGCAATCCTGGATGCGTGCGGTATGCTTCGGTTTGGAGGTATTTTGGATGTATTACGTTATTGCTTTAGGGTGCTTGGTTGGTTTTGTGTTTTGCAATGTTGGTTTGGCATCTACTAAATAAATGTGATTCGATTTTGGTTGTTTTTATTTTACCAACATTTGATTAGTGTGGGATGTATTGTATTCGATTTAGTAGCAGCCTTGTTTTGTGTGCAGTGTTTTGCGCTTAGGTTTTGATTCCTTTTTGGGTGGGTTATTAAGTTGGTTACTAGTTGCGTACTTGTTTGCTAGTATTTTAGTTGTGGTTGTTGTTGGGAGACCTGGTTATTTATTTGGGGTTTTCATACTTGTATAGGTTTGTTATAACTGCGTTGTAGGCTATAGTTATAGGATTACGGTTGTTATTGTTCTTTATAAAGTGTTTCACTTATCGTTTTTATGTTTGGATTTATAGGTATGGGCATCGAGTTTTGTTGGTACTTTGGGCTTTATTTGTTGCTTAAATGTTGGCAGTAGGTTTGTGCAATTTTACGTGTTGATTTGCGTATGCCTTGAGATGGTGTTGTTTATGAGCTTATCGAAGTGTTGCTTTTGTAAATTAGTATTTGTAGTTCTGGTTTTATGCACGTAGAGGTTGGCATATTAGCCAGGGTGGTTGGAGGTTTGTTTTTGGTTATGCTTTGTGGGTGTGGGTTGATTGCTCAAACTGCAGTTTTACGAGCGTGTGTAGGGTTGATATAATATACGGGTTTTGGGGGTTTAGAGGTTTTAAGAGGGTTTTTGTGGTAATGAGTTTTTTGGGTGTTTTTTTGGGATTTGGGCTGTTTTTGACTAGATTTTGGATATTTTGGGCAATTTGTGTGGTTGTTTGTTAATTATAGTAGTTTTAGACCCTTTTAGAGGTTGTTTGCATTGTAGTTTCGGGTGAGGTATTTCGTCACCTGCGGGAAGCTTGGATGGTGTAGGGTTGATATAATATACAGATTTGTAGTTTGCTGATTTATTGATGTAGTTAAGTTTTAGTGGTTTTTGGGTTGGTGCATGTTATTTTAGTTGGTTGAGCTTGTGGTTTATTGTTTGTATTTACACAGGTTTACGATATGTATGTGTTTTACGGGTTCGCGCAATTGCTAATAGGTGTAGCGAGGGTTCTGTTTTAGTAATATCTTTGTTTGGGCTTGGGTTTTGGAGTGTGGTTTAAGTTGTGCATGGGTTTTGCGATAGTTAGTTTGCTTTTGCGAGGGTTGCTGTGGATGTTTTGTGTTTGGTTTAGAGGTTAGTTTGTTTTAGGTTGTAGATTAGTGGTATTTTGAATGTGCTTGTTTACGGGAAGATGTTTGCTATAGTTTAAAATGTGTATGTACTTGGATACTTATAATGGTTCTATAGTAAGGTGTTTTTGTTGATTTGTGGTTTACTTGTGATTGCTGTGCGTGTTTTGAGGTTTACCTTTTAACCAAGTTTATTTATGCTTTGTTTGGGCTTAATACATGCATACATAGCATGTTCATAATGGTAAATTTGTTGTTATTATTTGGTAAGTTGATCCTACAAGGGTTTACTTGGAGTCATTTTATGTATAACTTTTCAAATGTAAGTTGAATGTAGTTTTGCATTTGTTTTGTTTTGGGTTGTTTTATAGTGTGTGAATTGATAGTTTGAGTTGTTATATTAGTGTATAAGTGTGTTGCATGGGAGTTGTGTGTTTTGTTTTGTTGTGTGCCGGATTGATGTTGTGTTAGATTTGGGTAGATGGTTGCCGTAGTTTATTGGTTGTGGATTTGTCGTGTGTAGTTTGTGGATTTGATTTTACGTGTTAGGTTTGCTATATAGGTTTTTGCTGTCGTGGATAGCTTGTTTTGGGTTGTTAGTTATAGTGCTGTAGGTTTGGATTTGGTAGTCAGGTGTAGTGTTTTGCTTTACGTATAGTTGGTGAGTAGTCCTGTTTTGATTACAGGTAGTTTAGGGTGGTTTGCAATAAGTTTGTTTGTATCTGTAGATAGTTGTGTTGTTTTGTTTGTTTGTGCGTCCGGTTATGTTTTCCGTGTATGGTTGTATGGTTTTGAGTTTGTGTTGCAAGATTGTAAAGTTCTTGGATTATTTATATACCTGCTGTTTTAGTTTTACGTTTAGGTGTACAATGGGTTAAGTCTTTATATTGAGAGTTATTGGTTGGTTGTAATAGTAGATTGTATTTTGAATTGGTGGGGTTTTAATATTATAATTTCGTGGAGTGAGCATGGATGCTTATGGTTTGGATACTGTATCAATTGTTTTTATAATTTGTATTTAGGTTTCTATACCTTAGAATAGTTAGTTTGTTTTATAAGATACAGGGCGCGTATATTGGATGTTTTAAGGCTTTGATATTGTTGCGAGTTGTAGATTGTTAACATATAGCTTGCAGGTATTACTTTAGTACTTTCAGGTTTTGGGTTGTATGCGTTTGTTCAGTCAATTGTTACAGTTTGAATTTGTACTAAAGGTGTTGGAGTTTGGTAGTTGTTTGTATTGTTGTGCGAGGTTGCTTTTGTCCTTTTCTTTGTTTGCCTTTTATGGTTTGTTTTTATATTGCGCTAAATGTAGTTCAACTCTTTGGGGATGTGTTGTTTTTAGGTTTGAGTTGTTGATTGCGCTGGCATTAGTGGGGCGGGTTGTGCAGCCAAGACCTTGTACCTTTGTTTTGTTAAATTGTAGATGTAGGTATTAGCCGTTACTGGGGTTTTTAGCGGTGTTTATGGATGTAATTTTTCTATAATTGCTTATTTAGCGCGCTTGTTTTGGAGGGTTTGTTATTTGTATTTGTAGTTTAGATTTGCTTTAGAGGTGCTTTGTTTAGTACTTTCCGGAGGATTTCGTTTTATTGTTGGTTTAATATTATGTTCTGCGGAGGGTTTGCGGGATTTATTGATTTTGACTTTGTTGTAACACGGGTTGTGGCTTGGGTTTGTAGATGTTAGTGTGGGTGTTTTTGTGTTTCTTTTTTGATGGGAATAGTTTATTTGTAGGGTTGTAGGTTTTAATATCGTGTAGTACTGGTTTGTAGTCGTTAATAGTTTAGGGTTTGCTAGTTTATATTGTTTAAAGAACTAATTGTGTAGTTTGGCATTTGTTAACTTATTGGATTACTGTAATATTATTGGCATGATTCAGAGCGTTGTATTATTACTTTTGGTTTATATGTTAGCATAGTTTGTTTATGGGATTATAGGTTAGGGGGTACATTTGTGTGTTATATTAGTTTTGTTGTGTTGTAGATGTGATGGGTTGTTTGTCTGTGTTTTTATTAGTAAACATGTAGTTTAATAGGTTGATACGTGTGTTTCTTTTCCTATTAGGGTTTTGTAGTTGTGGTTGTACTTATGGTTTAGGTTTCAATAGTTGTATATCTATTCGTGTAGGTATTCTTTCGTTTGGGTTGTGATTGTTTATGAGTGTAGGTTGCGTGTATATACTGGTGCGTGGTGCAAGGTTTATTGGTTTTTGTGTAGCCACGTTGTGTATAAGTTTACAGGTAGTCGTAATTAGTACACTAGTTTTGTATGTACAATATTTACATGTTGTTATTGTGTTTTGAAAGCTGTTGTATTTTGGTTTGCATTGGTGGTTGTGTTTTTATTATTACTTTGTTTGGATGTTGTTAATTATGCTACACTTGTTTGGATTCCTTGATTAGGTTTGGTTTTGGTTTTGTTTTCTGCATACCCGTTAATACCATATTACACTTGGATTCCTGTTGCTGTTTTGTTTTGAGTTTGTTTATTGTTCGGCAAAGTGCATGTGTGTTGTGTGTATTAGTTCTGTAGAGTTGCTGTTTACTGATTTCTTTAGGTCTTACAACGTGTTGTTTGCTTGCAGGCTTACTCCGGGATGGGTAGAAACTGTTATGGTTTTATTGTGGTTTTTGGGTTGCTAGATTTGTGTTGATCCCTTTTATTTGGGTTTACTATGGATTTAGTTTTGTTTGGTTTGCTATCTTCTGAACATGGATATGTGAGTATGTTGCGGCGTTCCTTTTGGGAGGTTTGGTTGCTGTAGTAGTTTAGTGTAAGATATGCTGCGTACGTGGGATGTTTTGTTTTAGTTTTGATTGTGTTAACTTAAGGTTTTGTACGCGTGGGAATTATATATGTTATAGTATACAGAGTCTTTATATTTGTAATAATCAAGAACCACATTTGCTTGTTGTGATATTACTTGATATGATGCGTAATTTTTGTTGGGTAATTGCTGGATTAATATTGTTACTTTTGTATGTGTTCTTTAATATATATTTTAGGTTTCTGTTTTGATGTCTTCTATGTCGTGGTTTTAAAGTTGTTTGTTGTAGATTGGTGGTTTTGTGGTTTTGTAGATTGTGCGTATGTGTGCTTGTTTAGTGCTCCGTTATTCGAGGTATTGTAGTAGTATTTTAGTACACGTAGCTTGCATGTTTTGGGTGGGTATTACCTAAACTGCGGGTTTGGCGTGTGGTAGAGGGTTGATATAATATAAAGGTAGGTTTGTAGTCTTTGGGTTTTGTTGGTTAGTAGATTTAAATGGAATTTGCTTAGTTTCGGTATATTTTGGCTTTATACAGTGGTGTTTTGGGTATATGACTTAATGGTTTTGTTTGCTTAGGTTTTAAGATTAATATGTTTATTTGTGAGGGTTTAGATTGCTGTTTCCGGTTTGCATTGTTTGTTTTACGTAGGTTTTACTTTAGCAGTTTCTGCATGTGTAGGTTTTACTTAGACTCCTTGCGGATTGAGAGTGTTTTAAGTGTTTTGATTTGGGGTGGGGTTGGCAGTTAGGGTAATCTTTATAAGAGGGTGTGTTTTTGTTTCTTTAGTTTGGGTTTTAAAAGGTGTTTAGTTTTGGTGCGCGGGGTGGTTTGAATTTGTACAACAAGGAGTTTTATTTACGCATTTATTTTGTGGATTGTTGTATTATTTGCGCACTTTACCTACATATTAGATTTGTAGTTTGCGATTGGTTGTTGGGGTGTTTGTATGCATGGGTCGCATATGGGATTCGTAATGGTGTTTGCATTGTTTGCGTTTTGTTGCTTTTACTTTGCTATAGTTGCTTGTTGTGGTGAGATTGCTGGTTAGGTAGTGTTTAGTTGCGATTTTGTAGTGAGTTGTTGTTGGAACGTTGTTTGTTAGGTTTGTCTCAAGGTTACAGTGTGGGTACTAGGTTTTGCTATGGAGTTGTTTGATTAAAGTTGTATGTTATGGGTGTAGGTGTTTGTTAGTGAATATTATTTTGTTATTTGGTAGATTTAAATTGTATTTTAGGTTGTTTTTGCATTTGGGGGATGTTAGGTTTCTTTATGTAGGATGCTAGGTTTAAGGAGATTCAATTTGTAGACTTGTAAATTATTTGTCTTTACGTTTGGTTTAGATATGTTACCAACCGGCGTGATTTGTTAGTGTTTTAGGCGAGGTTGTTGGCTTCAAGCTTTGTTTTTGTGTGTGGATTGATTAGTTGGTACTTTTGTTGTGTAAGGGTTCGCACACTGTGCATGTTGGGAATTGGCGTGGAGACTCACTAGTAGGTTTGGGGTTATATGCTTTATATAAGTGATATTATTGTTTTACGTTTTGATTGATTTGGGTAGGGTTTAGTTGTATAGGTTTACATGAATTGCTATTAGGTTGTGCGGGTTTGACGTGGTTTGTGGTGGTGATTTGTGTTTAGGTTGTAAGTGAATGTTATTTGGTTGAGATGGGTAGTGCATGTTTTGCGTTGTTTGCTGGTATAGGTTTGAAGTATTGATTGCGTTATTTGGTTTGATATTGTATACGGTGTTTATTAGAGCTTGTAGTTTGGATTACTTTTGTTAGATTTGTGGACTTTGCTTTGCGTTTGGGTTTTGTGTTTACATACTGTATATACTTTATAGTTTTCTTTGTAGTGTTGTATACTAGGGTAGGTTTTGGTTTGCGATTACATGACATGACTAGTTTGGGGTAGGTGGAGACATGTTTGCTTTTACGTGGGGTGTAGGGTTATGATATTATGTTTACTTTCGTGGGGTAATGTTTGCTTTTTGGGTTACCTGTGATGCAGATTTTGTTGTTTTAAAGCTTTTAATTACGTTTTGCTTTGTTTTTAGGGTTATTGTTTGTGGTTGTTTTGTGGTTTGGATAGATGTTTGTTTGCGTGTGCGATTGTTGTGTGTGGATTTTGTTTTCGTTGTTTTATTGTTATGCTTTACTTAGGTTTTGCAATATGGTTATGTTTGGGTAACGTGAGGTTTTGTAGGTAGGTGTTTATGGGTTGGATTTGCTACTGATTAAACTTCAAGTTTGTGGGTTTTAGGATTGTGTTATGTATGTGTTGTTTGTTGGGTGTAGAGTTTGTGTTGTTTTACAGGTTGAGGTGTGGGGTTTAGCTTGCAAATTTGGCTTTGGGTGTTTTCTGGGGTTGGATTTTTGTAGGTTTGTATACTTATGTGTAATGCTTATATTTTTACGCCGTGTGAATAGGTTTAGGTGTCATGGGTTATACTTTGCATAGGTATGTTACTTGGGTGGTTAGTTTGGTGGGTGTACACGTTGGACATGTATTACTTGCTGATTTTAACAGTAAAGGTTTGCACATGTGTGTTATACGTGGGATTGGTTTGTTATGGGTCTTGTTTTTGGTGGTTCTATGTGTATTATTTGTTTTGATAACTTACGTATGGTTTAGATTTTGTAGAGTGTGTGTTATGTTTTATAAGGGTGAGTAGTTTCCCTTTGTGTACTGTTTTATTAGATGTGTTATATTATGATTGTTGTAATAATTCTAGTTTAGGTACTTATTGTTTTTTGGTATTACTTGGAGTTAGTTATGTGATAGTAAGTTAATTATTGGCTTTGTTTGGTATATTGTTGTAGGTCTTAGATTTGTTTGATGAATAGGATGCTTGTTTGTGCTGTTATTTAATTGCGGACACTTTTTGTAGTGCTTTGTTGTGGGTATAAATACAGTTTACTCTCTGTATGGGTATGTTGGTTGTTTACTTGTGTTATAGGTTTTATGTTTGCCTATTTTGTTGGGGTTTAATGTTGGCCGTGTTACGTTGGTTTTCCTGTTATTAAGGTGTAGGAGTGTAATTACTTTGGGTGGGTTTTGATTGTTTTGGGCTTGTATTGCAGATGATTTGCATTTAGGTGGATTGTTTTGTGGGTTTGGTTTAGTCTGTTTCTTGTTCGTTTATTCAGTTTGCTAAAGGTTTTGCAAATGCAGATTTGTGTTTTGTTTTAATGTTTTGTTTTGGAGTGGACCTGTTTATTTTGTGTGTTTTACTTGCTGTATTTGCGTGTGAGGTTGCAATGATATTTATGGTTGTAGGATTTGAGGGCAAGATTTTTAACTTCTTTTTGGATGTTTTGGGATTGGTTTAGTTGTGCATATACTAGTTGTTTGTTTTGAGGACTTCAGTTTTGGGTTTGTAATTTTGGTTTCGAATGGTATGTTATAGATTGTTTCGTTTGTATTTTGGTTTTATAGGTTTGTGAACACGCTAGTTTTGGGTTTGATGAATTGTGTTAATTGTTTATGTAGTTTCGTGCAGCGTTTATTTTGTGATCTTTTGTGCTATGTTTTTATGCGTATAATTAACTGTATTGTAATATTATATTTTATGTATTTCGTTTTTATTATTACTTTGATGTTATTCTTTGGGTTTGTGCCAATTTGTTGATGCCGGGTACTGTAGTTTAGTTGTTGCTTTGTAGTTGCGTAAGTTTGCTAGTTTTACTTGT